>BQNB010027128.1:47111-57913 GCA_026074375.1 Tanacetum coccineum | reverse complement strand
AAACTTTTAACTAAATCTCGGGACGAGATTTCTTTAAGGGGTGAAGACTATAACAACCCGAAATTTTCATCAAAGAAAACTCAACTTATTATATTATGATCACATTTGTACGGGGAAATTTTTCGCTTTATTACATTCTATTATGTAACATAGTTTACATTCCTAAAGTAAACAAGCTCACGCAACCTACCTATGCCATCTATATCTATGTTTATATCATGTAAACATCCTAATATGTCAAGTAAATGTTCTAATATCATTTTTACTATATGTTTTCTATTTAACGTACCAATAATACGTTTAAATACAAAACGGACTTTAAACGTTAAACGTTTATATCAAAACCTTAATTATATGTAATGTATACATATAAAAATCAATGTACAAGTAAACAAGGCATATGTACAAGTAATATAACATCTCATTTGAATATAAACTCCCTCCAAAATAAGGTACAAGTCATCTAAAGCACAATGTACAAATCATTAAGCATAACATCTAAAATATCAGTTCTACCTCCGTTTTCATTCCAGATTTCATACCACCTCTTTAGTACAAGGTACATTACTCAATACATGACCTTTAAACCCTAATCTATCCCTAATCTAAACCTTAATCTATGTTTTAAAACTCTAAACCCAAAAACAAAACCCTAAACCCTAAAATAAAACCCTAAACCCTAATTTCACTTTAACTTTTAAACTAAACCCTAAAACCTAAAACTAAGCCCTAAACACTAAACCTTAATCCTAACACTAAACCTTAATCCTAACACTAAACCTAAACCCTAAACTATCTTAAACCATAACCCTAACTTGAAATTAAAACCCTAAACCCTAACCCGAAACAAAATGAACCCGACACCCCTTTTCTTCATGTTTACCCATTTTAACCTACAACCAAGCATCCTACCACCTCAAGCACCTCCATGACATCACACTTATGTCTCCAATCTGCTTACAAGAACCTCTCTTACAACTCTTGGCCACCAAGCTTGCTACATCATCTCCTTGTTGTTTCATTTCTAGCCATGGCCTTCAAACACCCTCCAACACCTTACACCTTGCAATCCTAGCATTCTAGCTCTTCCTACTCATCCCTATAGCTCTCATAAGTCACCAAGAGTATCCATGACACTAATCATACACGAAATTGGGCACTAAGGCTTCTTGAAGGTTATAAATAGCCGAACACCCCATTCATTTCAATTCATCTCCCACTTTCTCCTCTATAACCCATAATAGCAACAATCCTTTGCTCAAAGAAGTTCCTAAGAGGTCATAAGAAGTCTCAAGATCAGAAGTGAAGCAAAAGAAACCAAGAAAAGAAGCCCCGGAGTCGTTATTCTAGGCGTACGAAGCTAAAAGTCGGAAAGCAAGAAATAAAACAAGAAAAGGAAGCCCCTGGAAGAGTCCGTTTTTTACTACGGCACTAACGATAGCTAAAAGTCATCCCGATTTCCGCGAACTTCGAACCCATTCTTGATCAATAAGCTCAAACCCAGGTTCTAAAGGTTCCACTTCTGCTCCTATACCCTTATGATGTTCTTATGATCGTATATACTCCATTGTTAAAAGATCTTAGCTCAAAATCTATTCGTTTTCCATTTTGATCCAAAACCGTACACCCGAAACTTTAATTTCATGTTTTTCTTAAATCTAAAAGCTATTATGGTAAAATCTTGTTATAATCTATCCTAACATGTTTAACTAATGTTAATATAACAACTTTATTGGTTTTTGAACGAATTTGAATTAAAAACTTACGCGTTTTCATTTAAAAACACCAATTCGACCCGTTTCGATTTCTGGCTTAACGAATCGTTAATCTAAACTTTTGTTACGTTAAACCTTCATTTTTTAGCTTATATTAATAAGCTATAACCTGAAAATGTCTTTTGGAATGTTAAAATAAGCTTGCATGGCTATTCGGACTTGTTTTGTAAATACTATCCATGCAAGGGATATATATCGTAACTTTGTGAAACTTACAACTAAAAGGACTAAAAATGTGATTTTATCAAAGTTATAACTATAGGGGTCCATTATGTCACTTTCCAAAGTACAAGGTTTATTTTGTACATCTTTTAAACTAGAAGGACCAAACTTGTAAAAGTGAAAACTCCAAGGGTATGTTTTACCATTTTTCGTTCTTAAAGGTCTAAAATGTAACATTTTGAAAAAGTGTAAAAATGTGTTCAAAACCTTATAAGACATAACTTTAATTAACGCTTGACGTGCTTATCATTTCCAGTTATTAAGCAAAACGCTTAAAACCGATTATGTTATAACTATTATATAATTCATCATCGATGTACTTTTAAAAATCCTGTCCCGAATCTTATCGTATCACAATACTAGGGAGCTTCATATAACGGAAGTTTCATCTTGGTATTACGTTCTGATTGAGTTTACTGGGTTTACGATTTAAAGTGCCCTGACTCCTCAAACGTTTACTAAATGACTTCTGGAGTGTGATGGCCCGAACAGTGATACAAATACTCCATAATAATTCAATCAAAGATAATATTCATTATGACATAAAACATATCCAATCAAACTAAGACTTGATATATTACCCCAGGTTACGTAACGAAGCTGATTCCTTTCAATCGATATTCTGAACTTTCCCGCCCATCGTGCTACCATACGGACACATTTTCCTTGATATACTTTTACCATCAATCAGATTTCCCTATTCTGTTAAGGTGAGATTCATAACCTCGCATTTTCAATCTTTTGAATGTTTTATAAACCCGCGAAGGGGATACATGCTTGTTTACAAATTCTTTTACATACTCGTTTATCTTATAACAACATGATTGTTTTACCATAAATGCAAGTATTTTTCCAACTGTATGTTATCCAGATATATTATTGCCTAAGTAGCTTACAGTGCCATTATTTTCATATCATGAACCATTAATTGCTTAAGAGTAAACGCGAATATTGTGAATAGATCTATTGGGGGTGACGACTCCCGTTTCTATACCCGTTCATGGGGTAGCCAAGCGCACTAAATTTGATATAATGGGTAACCTTGGCAAGTTACCTTTTCCACGGGGACATCTGTCCCTAACCAATATCACTACGGTGATTTCCCTGTTAACGTATTGGTGTCATGAGCTTAGATGCAATAATAATGTTATCATATTTTCTATGATAATTGTATCCGTTGCAATTATTACTACTCACTATTAAACTTGCATTCAACCATATAATATTCAACTGTTTTCCATAATAATAATGTTTTCCATGGTAATTGTATTCGTTGCAATTATTACCACTTATTGGTGTATAACAACGTAACCCACTATTACACTTGCAATTCAATTACTTTACTTAAACCTATGAATTTCACTCAACCATTGTGTTGATCCTTTTTAGCATGTTTATCTCAGGTAATTAAGCAATTCATGGCATGGAGTGGCACGGACTTAAAGATGGCTAAAACCTGTTATCAATAACGTATCTTTTAAAAACGTCTCATTTGAGTCATTTTCTATGATTATGACTTTTGTACTATGAAGTAATACCCCAGATTAGCTTCCGCTGCTATATTGTAAAAATGAGGGTGTTACAGAGTGGTATCAGAGCTCACGGTTATAGAGAACAAAGGTAAAACCTTAACTATAACTACTTTTCTTTTGCCATCAATGTCTTCCGTGCCACTACATTCCCTGAATTGTAAAGATGCCACTACTTTTTCCAAATAGTATGTAAAAATACATAACTACTATACTATTATATAATAATCTTGATGTTATTTACTATGAGTTGTTTACAGAATTATGTTCTACTCCCAGGAACTATATTCTTCCATTATTAATCTATCTGATTCCGATGTTGAGGATACTTTTTCCTCTACACATTCTCCTGACTATATCCCGGCTTTATCAGACTATTCTCTGGCTTCACCAGGAAACACCTCTCCTAACTTTTCAGATGATTTAACTAAAGATCTTTTATCCTCACTATCTATCTCACTTTTTCATGATATGATAGCATTCCACCACCTCAAGTTATTATTGCTTTACCAGCTATTGTACCTCCGCCGATGTTTGATTCCTAAGATTTCTTTCCTCCCGAGAAGATTTCACCACTAAAGGGCTGAAAAAACACTGTTGGAATTACCCATTCAATATCTCCATCTTCATCAGTAAGATCTTCATCACCGGTTAGGTCAACTACATCACCACCCGACTATCCCTTTAATGAATCCTTAAATTTTATAAACTAGTTTCCCGGAAAACCAAATTAGAGTGTAATCAGAGTAGCGCAGCAAAAGCATAGTGGGCCCATAACCCTCAGATCCCAGGATATCCTTCATGATTATGTCTAGGTTCGTCATCAAAAGTCTTCTAAACAAGATCCAAGAACTTAAGGGAAAACCACCATATTAGATCTGTGTCGTTTATAGTTTTCTAGAATCCAACCACTAGATGTATGAATATTGACACTTGTAAAAATTTGCTATGTAGATTATATAGACAAGTTATTTATACAGTGGTGATTCCATTATACCTCGTTGTTTCATGATACCAATTTTGTATTTGTCTATCCTATATATCCTGTAATAAGATGACTCATATCTTTACCCGGGATTACTATAATTCTTTTACTATCCGATTTTCTCAAACCTTTGTACCTAGAAACACTAAGCCTCCTATTAAATCACTCATTCCATGATCTCCATATTCTAAAATATTTCGTTATATCCTGTAACGTAATAACAAGGAACCACACAAAAATCTATACAATACCAAATGATTTCAATACCACTAGGTATGAAAATTTTAACAAAGACTTGTGATAGCATTCCTATTTAATGTTGACTTTTAAAGGTTAATGGTATAATGTTTCTTTATGATAATGGAATGGTGCAGCAGAAGTGTGGTAGACCCATAACCCACAGGTCCTATAAATCAAAGTATTCCATCCACCCAAGTTTTGACAAGATATATCAAGATTTGGAGAAATTCTATTGGTTGTCATCAAGAGGTGTGGTCTTGAAAATAAGTAGACGTGTGAAAGGAGGCAATTATAATTATGGTGCGCAACATAATTATAAATGCATCACACATGTGGACTTGTGAACTTTGATTAGACCTTACCATAAAGATCATATTTTTTTCCCAGTACCTATATCTATTCCTAAACAATACCACTATAACTTTCAACTAAATCTCGGGACGAGATTTCTTTAAGGGGTGGAGACTATAACAACCCGCAATTTTTATCAATGTAAATATCTATCTATTAAGTTAGATGCAATGTATTATCTATTTATTATATATGAACCACCTTTTTCAGGGAAATTTTTCACATTATTACATTACTTACATTACCAATATCTCAATATGCAACGCAGCTTGCATAACTAAAGTTAACAAGCTCACGCAACGTATCTATAGCAATCCTATCTGCATATATGTCAATCAAACATCATAATATGTCAAGTCAATATCTTAATATCCTTTTTACAAAGTACATTACTCATTAATGTACCATTTGCATCGTTATATCAAGACATGCTTTTAAACTGTTATCGTATACCTCTAAACCTAACCCATGTAAATTTAAGATATAAAGTAAATGCACAAGTACTAATGCATATGTACACGTAGTATACCATTCATTTGAAATATAAACTCCCTCCAAGTCTTATATACAGGTCTTAATGCACAATGTTACATGTCATTAAGCATGTCATCCTAAAATAGCCTTTTTACTCCGTTTTTTCTTAACGACTCTTGTACAAACTATTAAGTACAATGTACAAACAAGCAATGCTCAACTTTTTAACAATATTTCCCTCCATTTCAATCACTTAGACTTATTTTTTAAACTCAAAATCATAATTTAAACCAAGAAACCCTAAAACCGAGCTAGTTTCTAAACTATGACCCATTTCTTCGTTTTTACCCACTATTAACCTAAACCATTAATCACATTAAGTTATAAACACTTAATTACAGTATTACATTTCATAATCTATCCTCATTACTCCATTGTACCTGAAATTTGAACCAAAAACCCTAACCCGAGCAAGTTTAAACTCTATACTCATTTTCCCTCCATTTTTACCCATTTTAAACTCAACCAAGCACCCTACCACCTCCATGACATCACTACAACCTTAGATAACAGCTTACAAGTACCTACTTTCCATTTCTTGGTTATAAAATTGGCCACATGACCTCTCTTTTCCTCCATATATGCCACGGCCACATAAACACCCCTAGCACTTTCCACATTGCAATACTACTTCTCTAGCCCTTCATAATCATACCATAGCCTCTCCTTATCATCTCCTAGCTGCTACATATGTCCAATACTTGTCCATTAAATTTCCTAGGTCCTTAAGGGTCATTCACACCTATACAAAGGGTGTAAACCCTTCATTCTAACTCATCCCCCATATATTCTTTCTATAAGCCACAATAGCAGTAAATCCCTACTCAAGAAGGTCCTAAGAAGTCCCAATACTAGAAGTGAAGCAAAGAAACCAAGAAAAGAAGCACCTGGAGTTGTTATTCTAGGCGTACGAAGCTAAAAGTCCCGATTTCGACCCATTTCCAAGCTATAAGCTCAAAACTAGGTTCCATAAGCTCACATTCTATTTTCATACCCTTATAATGTTCATATGTTCTACTTATACTTTGTTAGAAGCTATTGAACTCAAAAACATATGGTTTTACTATTGATCCAAACCGAGCTCATGAAACCCTAATTTCATGTTTTTGCTTAATCTATAAGCTAAACTTGTAAAGTATCATTATAATCTATCCTAATAAGCTTATCTAACATTAGAATAAGTACTTTATTAAGTCTTGAAAGAATTGAACTTAAAACCTGCGCGTTTTCATTTTTAAACCCTAATTTGACCCGTTTCGATTTCTAGCTTAACGAATCGTTATTTTAAACTTTTGTTACGTTAAACCTTCATATTTTTGCTTATATTAATAAGCTATAAGCTGTAAATTACTTTTCATATTGAAAAATATCATTATTATGGATTTTGAACTTGTTTTGTAAATCATTTTCATGCAAGTGGTATATACTGTAACTTTTGAAAACTTATAAGTACAAGGACTATTTTTCCCGTATTTCTAAAGTTATAACTATAGGGGTCTATTATGTCACTTTCCAAAGTACAAAGTTTACTTTGTACGTCTTTAAACTAGAAGGAACAACTTGTAAAAGTGGAAAAACTCCAAGGATAATATTTGCCATTTTCATTCTTAAGGGTCTAAATGTAACATTTTGAAAAAGTTGTATTTTTAAAAATGTGTTCAAAACCTTATAAGACATAACTTTAATTAACGCTTGACGTGCTTATCATTTCCAATTATTGAGCAAAATGCTTAAAACCGATTATGTTATAACTATTATATAATTCATCATCGATGTGCTTTTAAAAATCCTATCCAGAAATCTATATCGTACCACAATACTAGGGAGCTTCATATTAAGGGGGTTTCATCTTGGTATTACGTTTTGACTGAGTTGTTGGGTTTACGATTTAAAGTGCCCTAGCTCCTCAAACGTTTACTGAATGGCTTTTGAAATATGATAGCCAGAACGGTAATACAATAATTTCAAATTCTCTAATCAAACTCATAACAATATTAAACTCTTAGAACCAAAGTTCTAGAGTACAATCTTCCTAAGACTTGACATATTTACTCAGGTTGCGTGACGTGGCTGTTTACTATCATTTTGCTATATCAACCTTCCCTGTTAAGATTGTGATAAGGTCATCAGCTTTCATTTTGGAATATTTATTACAACTACCTATCAGGTGAAGTTCATAACCTCGCCTTTACTTATTTACATGTTTTATAAACCCGCGAGGGGGATACATGTTTGTTACAAACTCTTTTACATACTCGTTTATCTTATAACAATGTGATTACTTTTCAAAGACTCTTAATGAGTTATAACCTCACATTTCAATCTTTTAAATACTTTATAAACCTGTAATACCTGCTATAAACCATGAATACAAGTATTTTCTAAACAATATGCTATCCTGATATATTATTACCTAAGTACATGGAAATATCTCTTTGGGTAATATCTCCCAATATCTCTTTGGGTAGTATCTCCTAATATCTCTATGGGTAATATCTCTTAATATCTCTTTGGGTAGTATCTCCCAATATCTCTTTGGGTAATATCTCCCAACATCTTTTTGGATAATGGCTCCTAGTATCTCTTTTAATAGTGACTCCTAGTATGTCTCAGGCAGAAGCTCCCGATTCTATTGAGTTTAAATATGTGAATTCATGACCCTTAGATGAAATATTAATGTTTTCATGATACTTAATGTTCTCCTATGGATATTATCCCTTACAATGTAAATATTTTTATTATGATAACTTGTATTCCAACATTATTACATTTCAAACCTATGAATTTCACTCAACCTTTGTGTTGACCCTTTTTATGCATGTTTATCCCAGGTAATTGAGCAACTTATGGCATGAAGTGGCATGGACTTGAAGATGGCTAAAACTTGTTATCATTCATATTTTATGTTTCTAGATTTTGGGGCCTTGCCTTTGTTAAAACTCTGATTTTTAAATGAATGTAGAATTTATCTTTTAAATACGTATCTTTTGAGTCATTTTCATGATTGTGATGTTGTACTAGGAAGTAATACCCAGATTTGCTTCCGCTGCTTTATTGTTAAAAATGAGGGAGTTACAGATTGGTATCAGAGGCTCGGTTATTAGTGAACAAGGGTAAAACGTATCTATAACTACTTTGCTTTGCAATCAATGTCATCCGTGCACTACATTTCATGAATTGTGAAGATGATGAAGTAATACCCCAGATTAGCTTCCGCTGCTATATTTGTCAAAATGGGGGTGTTACAGATTGGTATCAGAGCTCATGGTTATAGAGAACAAGGTCGAAACCTTAACTATAACTACTTTTCTTTTGCCATCAATGTCCTCTGTGCCATTACATTTCATGAATAGTAAAGATGTCACTACTTTTCCCGAATAGTATGTAAAAATACATAACTATTATACTATTATATAAATAACTTATGTTATTTTCCACTGGATTGTTACAGTCATGTCTTCGTCCTCTCACTCTACTATCGTCACATCTGATTCCGATATTGAGGATACTTTTTCCTCCACGAACATTCTGAACTATTTCCCAGCTTCATCGGGAAACATCTTTCCCAAATCTTCCGAGAAGATTTCATCACCTAAAGACGCTAAGACTCCTGTTGGATCACCTATTTCAATATATCTATCTTCATCAGTAGGATCTTCATCACCAGTTAGGTCAACTACGCCACCACCAGACTATCTCTTTGATGAGTCTATCTTCGTGGAGTTAGATAACTCATTATGGATCATATCGCGACCGCTGGGAAATAAACCAATTCTCGAGGAACCTAATGAGTCAAATGCTTGTTAGAATGTTCATCTTTGGATATCCTCCATGATTATATCCAGGTTCGTCATCAAGAGTCTTCTGAACAAGATCCAAGAACTCAAGGGAAAACCACCATATTAGATCTGTGTCGTTTATAGTTTTCTAGAATCCAACCAACTAGATGTATGAATAATGACACTTGTCAAAATTTACTTTGTAAATTATATAGACAAGTTATTTATACAGTGGTGATTCCATTATACCTCGTTGTTTCATGATACCAATTTTGTATTTGTCTATCCTATATCCTGTAATATGATGACTCATATCTTTATCTGGGATTACTATAATTCTTTTACTATCCGATTTTCTCAAACCTTTGTACCTAGAAACACTAAGCCTTCTATTAAATCACTCATTCCATGACCTCTGTATTCTAAAATTTTCTTTTATATCCTGCAACGTAATAACAAGGAAACACACAAGAATCTATACAATATCAAATGATTTCAATACCACTAGGTATGAAAGTTTTGACAAAGACTTGTGATAGCATTCTTATTCAATGTTGACTTTTAAAGGTTAATGGATAACGATTCTTTACGATCAGAGTGGCGCAGCGGAAGCGTGGTAGGCCCATAACCCACAAGTTCCATAAATCGAAGTATTCCATCCAACCAGGTTCTAACAAGATATATCAGGATCTGGAGAAATTCTATTGACTATCATCAAGAGGTGTGGTCTTGGAAATAAGTAGACGTGTGAAAGGAGGCAATTATAATTATGGTGTGCAACATAATTATAAATGTATCACACACGTGGACTTGTGACCTTGATTAGCCTAACATAAAGATCAAATCATGCCCAGTACCTACACCTATTCCCAAACAATACCACTACAACTTTCAACTAAATCTCGAGACGAGATTTCTTTAAGGAGTGGAGACTATAACAACCCGCAAATTTTCATCAATGTAAATATCCATCTATTAAGTTAGATGCAATGTACTATCTATCTATTATATATGAACCACCTTTTTCAGGGAAATTTTTCGCTTTATTACATTACTTGCATTACCAATATCTCAATATACAATGCAACTTGCATAACTAAAGTTAACAAGCTCACGCAACCTACCTATGGCAATCCTATCTTCATATATGTCAAGCAAACATCATAATATGTCAAGTCAATATCTTAATATCATTTTTACAAAGTACATTACTCATATAATGTACCATTTGCAACGTTATATCAAGACAGACCTTAAACCATTATTGTATACCTCTAAAACCCTAATTCCATGTAAAGTTAATATCTAAAGTGAATACACAAGCTACTAAAGCATATGTACAAGTAATATAACATCTCATTTGAAATATAAACTCCCTCTAAGTCAA
>BQNB010027128.1:13155-45914 GCA_026074375.1 Tanacetum coccineum | reverse complement strand
TCAAGATTTAAAGACAAAGACTTCCGCTAACTCTGATTTGAAGCTTTCAAGATGAGGCATAGTATGAGAATGTTGGTCAAAGACACAAGATCGCAAGATGGCATAGACGATAAAGACAATGACAAAGGCTCAAAGTCTAGATCGCAAAGCATGAAGGAACAAACCTACAACAAAGAACAAAGAGAAAGACCAAGACCACATGAGCTTAAACGAAAAAAACAATCTCATTTATCACATGAAGGAGTGTCATCAATGAACTTACTTCGGGGGAGATTGTTAGCCTCAAAATATTGAGCCGAACAGGAAGTTCGTTCATTACGTGTACGAGTCTTGGTCATTTAATTAGTTAATGTTGTAATAGTAAATTTGAAAAATTAATGTGTAGTTTAAGGTTAAAATTAGGGTTTTTTAAATAAACTAAATTTGAAAAAGTTACAATCTTTTGACTCGGTTAGTATCAAAAATACAATCTTTCGACAAAACTTTCACAAAAACAACACTTCTTCTCGTCAAAACGATCCTTACAAATATCACTTCTTACAAAGACTACACCATCAAATTCATAATGGCTACTATGGTAGAGAACGTTATTGTTGCAGGTTCTGAAACCCATCCCCCGATGCTAGAAAAAGGCATGTATGATAGCTGGAAGACCCGGATTATGCTATATATTTGAGCCAAAGAGAATGGTGAAATGTTAAGAGACTCAGTCGAAAATGGTCCTTATAAATTCAAGTCAGAAATTACTGTAAAGGCACAGATGGCGTTACCGACATCCGTCGTACTCAAAGACTTGAAGACCTTGCTGAGATGACAAGTTACGTTATGACAATGACATCAAAGCTGTCAATATACTTCTTTCTGGATTGCCAATTAACGTCTACACTCTCATTAACCACTATCAAACTACAAAGGAAATATGGGATCGCGTCAAAGAACTTATAGAAAGCATAGAGATGACCAAGCAAGAACGTGAGTCTATGCTATATGATGAATTTGATAAATTCACATCTGAGCCTAAAGAATCAACCCACTCTTATTATCTAAGATTTGCTAAGCTGATCAATGACATGAGCATGGTTCCTATGTTTATGACACCTATGCAAATCAACATGAAGTTTGTGAATCATCTTCAACCCGAGTGGAGTAGGTTTGTCATATCAGCTAAACAAGCAAGAAATATTCATAGTGTAACTTTTGATCAGTTGTACGCTTTCCTCAAACACAATGAAAAAGATGCTAAAGAAGTTCGAGAAATGCGACAACGATTCCTAGAACCACTTGCTTTGCTCACAAATACCTACAACCCACCTCCTTCATACAGCAGTAATCAAACGATCTGAAGTTTATCAACCATATCAATACTACCAATCAAGCACTCCAATAACCCAACAACTTATTCAGTCACCTCCACTTCAAAGCTATGCACCTACAGTTGTTCAACAACCACCAACATTTCAACCTGATACTGGACTTGCTATACCAACCTTTCTTCTAACAGATGATCCAAAAGCCAGTCCTAACAAAGCTATGATCTTTTTGAGTTCGGTGTATCATTCCAAATTTCCTCCCACAAATAACCAACTTCGAACTTCGTCTAATCCATGAACTCAAACTACAATTCAAAACAGCCAAGTTACGGTTCAGAATGTTCAAGGTAGACAGTATCAAGGTTATGCGGGCAATGCTGGAAATAATTAAGCTTTAGGAGCACGGGTTATAAATGTAGTTAGAAATACAGGGGAAAATCAACCAAGGGTAATTAGAAGTTATAACTGCAATGGTGAATGTCATATGGCTAAGCAGTGTATTGCAAAGAAAAGGGTGAAAGATTCTGAGTGGTTCAAGGATAAGTTGCTACTTGCTCAAGCACAAGAAGCATGAGTTGTATTTGATGAAGAGCAACATAATTTCTTAGCTGACGGATTGGAAGAAACTGATGACTGTGAGGATCTCCAGTTACAAGCTACAACAAATTTCAAGGCAGACCATGTTGATGCATATGATTCAGACTGTGATGATGAAGCTACAGCAAATGTAATCTTCAGGGCAAATTTGTCTCATGTTGGTGTAACAACCCGAGTTTTTATGACACGTATGATGATCGCAAATTCGACGTCATAATTATTATTTTATGCGTTCATGCGAACGAACGTCGACATTTTTTTTTATTTGACGAGAATAATTAATTTTGTATTTTATTACGAACGGAATTTAGAAAATTTTATTTTTAGTCGATTTGCGGGTCAACGTTTGACCGCACGACCGTTAAGCGTGTTGAGCATCGTAGAAATTTTGACGCGCTTCGTTATTATTTTTATAATGATAATTTGTATTTTATCGTCCTCGTCCCGAGTTAGTCGAAACTGAGTCAAAACTTTATTTTGACGTGAGTTAATATTTTATTAAAAGTTTTAAACCAAATTAAGTGTGACGGAAATAAATTTAGTAACGAAGGTGTAATCCCGATCCATGGTTGTCGGTTTTTATTTAAGTAAAAAGTTGGCGTGTTAAAAATCTAAAGATAGAAAAGAGGGAAGGACTTGTTTTGCCAAATGGCCAAAGTACTAGAAATAAACCATGTTACTTCTATTTTCTAGTCATAAAACACACACTAGTCTTTGTTTTGCTCTCACCCACAACCGGCCACCACCACACAGCCGGTCACCGCCGCCAGAAACCGTCGTGGTCGCCAGCAAAATTACATGCAATCCGATCAACTTATATTTTCTTAATCCCCTCGTTATTTCCTACATTTTCCACCAAAAATATATAACATGCAATGAGTATTTTTGGACTTAGAGTTCGAGTTAGTTTCAAACATTTTCGGTTTAAAAGGGAGTGTACTGATGCTAGATAATCGTTATTAGAAGCTCGGTTTAATTGGAAATTGTTCGATTTTGGTTGTTGGGTTCGGTTCGAGTCTCGGCTAAGACAAAGGAGACGATTTCGATTATTGGTTTTGCTTATTATAGCATTGTGAGTATTCTTAATAATATTATTGTTACATTTGTTTTTGTATTTCGTGATTTGTTAATTTATCGATTGATGCATGTGATGAAATCCGAGCGAAACTTGCGTAGATTAGATTAAAAGTGTTGTTGGGTGATTGAGCGATATGGATATTGTGTATAGGCTATTTTAGATATGTCGTGGGTGGATTTTTGGGTAAAAAAAAAACAGACGATTACCCACCGACTAAATTAGTGGGTACAAGATCAAAATTCGTGGGTAATTGGCAAGTACCCATGTATTCCCCGCGAATATGTAAATGTGGGTAAAACCTTCGAGGCTAATTATTTGCCCACAACATTTTTAATCCGTGGGTATATTACCCACAACATAAATTGTGGGTGATCAACTAAAGTCAGTAGGAAAATCTTTCATAGGATTTTTGGATACCACATAAATACACTTGAATCTGGTCATGGGTAATTAGTGGGTAAATTTTCTCATGGATATAGTAGTTTATGTATTCGAGTGTAAATTACAAATTGACCCCGGATAATCTTTTTACCCATTATGTAATTATAAGGATAAGTGATATATATGTTTATATTACTTTGATATGTATTGATCGTTTGCAATATAACAAAATGGCTCAAATTTGTATAATCCTTTTCATATACAGTAGATGGATAAAACTTGAACGAAAAAAAATAAAATGCATCCAATCAGTTACATATGAGACTACAATTTACAATATGGTTCATCCACCATTTATTTCAAACATAATTACAAAAAATACAAATAGCTATCATGTGAGAGTTCAAACATCAACATAGTGGATGAATTACCAAATTTATTGAGAATACTTGCACAAACAAAACATATTTAATAAGGGGTTAGAATGGTGACGAAATATATACGATTCACAAGAATCATCAGGGTAAAACCTAAAGTTGTAATGTAACCTCTTTCAACAGTCGAACATCTAAACGAAAATTGAGTGACATTGCCGTTGTTGATATCTATCAAGTGAAAAGAAATTATGGTGAGCATATTGTTCGTATCCATATTAAAGACTGAACAAAATGAATAATAAACAGTTACTTATCAAGAGCAAACAAACCTTGCATCAACAATTGATGATAGAATGTAAGGCATTGTCGTCTATGTGTTTGAATAATAATAATGGCAACTCCAAACGCCAAAGTCTTCAAGATATAGAATGAGATGAAATAGACGGTTATTAAGGGTAGATAACATTTATGGGGAGAAGTTGGAGATTAAATTGGAGTATCAGTTAGATGAGATAATACAGGTTATTGTGAATTAATTTTGAAATTTTAGATGGGCTCTAATTTTTGCCGCTAGAATTTTGACTATGTTTTCTCAAAATGCAATTATGAAGATAATATCAAAATCTAACTACGTAGTACTTTGTAGATAGGTATTTAAAAATAGAATGATGAATATGTGAACTTTCAAGTTAAGGCTTTTTCTTTACATGACTTAAAATATTAGACGAGTGCTCGTGTATAACAACGAGATTTTACTGCGGCAAACACTTATATTTGCGATATTTTTGTTATTTATTTCATCAACTATAAACTAACACAATAATAAAAAATGTAATATGGTGTCTTATACAATAGAGTTCGTGGATTAATTTTTAGAAATATTAATGTTAGGAGTAAATACAAAAAAAAGTATCTTCTTTTTATTTTATTTTATAGAAACTCGTTTTTTATAGAGACCTATTTATTTATTTATTTTGTCAAAAGTTGTCATGATTTTTTTTGAAATTTTTGCTAATAACTAAGGTTGTAAACGAACTGAACGTTCAGTGAACATTTCATGAACCGTCCGGTAAAAAATTCGTTTATGTTTGTTTATTTATTAAATGAACGAACATGAACATTATTTTACGTTCGTTTAGTTAAATGAACGAACATGAACAAAAGTTTCGTCCGTTCGTTTATGTTCGTGAACGTCCAATTATGCGTTCATTAACGTTCGTTTATGTTCGCTTATTTGTTTATGTTCGTATATGATATCTTTTAATTGTATACTTTTAAAACTGGTATGTTTAAACAAAATAAAATATTATGCATAACACTTATAAAATAAAACTGGTATGTTTAAACAAAATAAAACTGGTATGTTTAAACAAAATAACACTTATAAAATAAAATATCATGCATAATTTGATAAATTTAATGTCTTTTTCTACGTCTATTTATGTTCGATAGTTTATGTTCGTTTAAGGTTCGTTTAGTTTCTTAATGAACGAACATAAACGGACACGAACAACTCATTTTCTTAATAAAGAACATGAACAAGAAAATCCGTCCGTTTAAGCGTTCGTGTTCGTTTATTTGTCCGGTTAAAATTAAATGAACGAACATGAACAAGGCTCTGTTCGTGTTCGTCTGGTTCGTCTACAGCCCTACTAATAACACAATTAAGAGAATTATTTTATTAAAACAAAATTATTTAAATTTTACGTGAGAAACTAAAACTGTAAAACTTGCAATTTATGCATATAAGAACTTAAAGGTAATATAGGCAAGTAACATTACTCAAATTCTAATAATTAGTTTAAAGAATGCATATACATGCTTTTTAAGTAGCATAGATATAGAATTTCATTTCTTACCCAAACAAGTGAAAAAGTAATTGGTGTATGTTTGGCGAATATAGCAGTAGAGTACTAAGAAGATATAGCTGTATGTAGTAGCAGTAAGCACTAAGTGGAAAAATAGTAGTTGTTTATATTGATGATTCGTTTGGTAAGTCATGTTTACAAAGCAAAAATGTTAGTTGCTTATAAATGTTATTAGAAGTAGCATTTTGATTTGGAGCGTTTAGAAAATCAAGAATGCTAGTTTCTTGTTTCCAAATAAACATATTGTACAAAACGTTGTACCCTCATTCTTTATAACCCCCAAATTTTGTGTTAACTAAGCGCGCGATGCGCCGAGACTCTTTAAATTGAACAATATCCAAAAAGCAATATACATAAATTCGTTTCTTAACCAAATCTCCAAAATTTTATTTAAGTAGGCCGCTTGCAACTAGTCTTATCAACTAAAAAAAGATATGCTTGTTTCCTGTAAACTTAGGCTGAACGTTATGGTCTTGATTTGTTCGGTCGGTCGTCCTATGTGGACACGACCGGGCGCGTTCAATGCCATGACACACCAACAAAATGAAACGCGTCCCCCCAACCATTTAATTCTTTCGGTCGGTTACAAGACCGTATAAATGAAAGGAACAAACCAAAAAATCAACTGTTGCTACATTAATCACCCTATTCATTTTATATAAAAAAAATTACCCACATTTATTCACTATAAAACCTTGCATTTTCTTCTCATTTTCACACATTTTCTTCTACAACCATCAATTTATATACTAACAAAAACAATGTCTTCCACATCCCGAAAGGCATCGTCACAACCATGGACAACAACGGAAGAGATCGCGTTGTGTAAAGCTTGGTGCAACGTATCAGAAAGCAGAGCAAACACAATGAAGGGGTTTTGGTCAGAGGTTCTTGCTTGCTTTGAGAATGAAATGGGAGAGAAGATCGACATCCGATGCATCGCCTCAAAAATGAAAAAAAATCGCTTCGTCCTAAAATTGTTGCATTTACCGTTGTTTACGAAAGAGTCAAACAGATGGACCGAGAACGGGTAAAGCGACCTCGTCGTGTTTCAAAACGCATTAGCGGAATATGAAACGCAGTACGGCCACGCCTTTACGTTGGAGCCGTGTTGGGGAAATTTCAGAAAAAATTTTCTTGTTTAGACCCGAAGACAAAAAAATGACAACAAAAACTATAATAGAAAAAACAGAAACGAAAATTGAGATGCCTTTAATTTCACCGAATAAATAATTAATTTTAAGCGTAAGTTTGAAATTTTTATGAATGTTTTTTAAAAATGTATTTGAATTATTAATGTAATGTTATTTTAATTATTTAAATACAATTTTAATTTAAAAGAAAAAAAAAGGTGTATGGGGTTGCCTGAGCGGATCACACATTGCGTGTTTTTCGGTGTGTGGTTTTAAGAAAGAGAAAGCAGAAGTTGGCGCTGAATGATGGTCGCACTTAGATCACCATAACCTTCTCAGTCTTAAGTTGTACCATATGAGGACCAAGCCTTTATTTTCTTATTATTTAAGCGTTCATATAGATCAAGTCCTCTCAGAATCTCATACACCACTGTATTCTGAATTGTTTGCCTGCACAAAGAGATTGATGGTAAACCTAAAAGCACATCCACATTTATTAATCAAAAAACACAAAAATGAACACAGGAGAATTTGGTCAACAATGTCTGTGAAGAAAACGAATGTTACTAATTGAATTTTTCGATAATTGTGAATTTGAGCCCTTCATTTTAATTAACGCACCAGGTTTTATGGATTTAACGAAATTGGAAATAGTGTGTGTAAACGGGAAGTGAGAAAACAATCTAAATCACGACTAAAAAAGATATACATTTTATTAGAAAACATACCTTAACGTTTAGTTGTTTTTTATCATTTTACCCTAGTTAAAAATCGGTTAGATAGCTAGCATAAAAAGAAGTAATTGTCATCTTGAAATAACAATAATTCTTTTAATAATGCCCATTAAATTGATAGTTCGTTTTGATAAATATTTTTTTCCTACTTCTCAAGCAAACACTCATCACATTTAGAAACAGCCAATTATTGAGCAAAGAAATGCAAAGTAATATTAATAATCACAGCATTATTTTTTTTAGAACAACGGATTATTATTAAAAATCTAGCAAGAATCTAGGTTAAACAATTACATGGAAATAGCATTCAACGGATCTCTTAGCCAATCAACCCAATTACAATTAAACTTCCTACACCTATTCAAAACCCAAGTAAAAGTTTGAGAAACGAAGTTGTTGAAAATTATTCCTTTGAGAGGCTTCTTACTAGAGAATAAAGTTGCATTTCTGAAGACCCAAATATGCCACCACAATGAAGAAAAGGAGGCCTAAAGCACCAATTTTGAAGAGTATTAAGTCTAAGGCTGTTAAGGAGCCACGAACTCCAGGTAGAAGGATCAAGCAAGATGGGAATTTGAATATTCCACCATCGGCCTAAAAAACGAAACAGATCCAATGTCATAGGGCAAACGAAAAAAAGATGATCACGGGTTTCGACACCCATCCCACAGTTCGGACATAAGGAGCATGGAACATCTAAACCTCTTATGGCAAGGTTACTCCTAGTAGGAAGCTTGTCAAGTAACATACGCCACATAAAGATATTGAGCTTAATAGGAAGAACCTTATACCATCGCGTAGGTGTAAGAAGAAGTTAATTGAGCACATGCTTTCGATCACTTCTCTAGTCGATTTCACTGAAAATTCGCCATGACCACTTAAAGACTAAGACCATCTATCCTCAGCATTGGATAAAACAACCGAAGCTTAGAGGCTCGAGAGCTCACAAAATTGAGATTCTTCTATACCAGATCTAGGTCGTCTTTTGAAAGAAAGAGCAAAATCATTGCTTTGCAGCTTAAGAGCAACCGAACTGTCTTTTTGAAGCTCCAAGTTGAAACACCTATGGAACTTGTCTTTGAAGCAAACATCGCCATACCATTTTTCATGTGCCAAAATTTATATAGTATAAACCATTACCGACCAACACAACAATTTACAGAATTCTGTAAATCAACGACCTTTAGTTTAAGCTAACGTTAGCTTTAAGGATCCCTTGATACCAAACCGCGCATCCATGATGGAGACGCTACAGAAGTTATCAATGAGACCCTTCATTGGCCTATGGAGATAAGCCGTGGATGGACATTCAACCAAAGGCCTGATTTAGCGGATTTGAAACAAAACCAAATCCAATTAAAAAATCAAGCCAGGTAAGAGCGTACAAACAATTAACGTCCAAGATCGCCATTATCACATCCACCCCGTATTTTTGTCATATTAACGATTCAATGCACTCCATTTTCTTTTTATTTTATAATAATTTTACGTGTTAACTTTTACTTTTAAAATCACCTAGTTAACACAATAATAAACTTAACCGCTGGCTTTAATATCGAGAAAAACCTACGTTTAAACTAAAGACTTTGTAGTTAACTTGTTTTCTACAACTTAACTAACCAACAATCGAGTTTATTATCATCCTTATACTTTCGCCACCATCAAGCGGTTTAACCTTAAAGAGTAAAAACAAGCAAGTTGAATGTTTCTGTTCGCCTTGTTTAATAAGATACACCACCAATAAAAATTAAATAGGAAACTAATCTAACCAAGAAAACAAATAAATCTCCCTACAATCTACAAGGAAATCGTTACACCTTTAATCTAACTTTTCACAAAACCGTATAAGCAATCTAGAAAGATGGACAATAAACTCATCTCACATTAAACCCCTAATAACCAAAGTAAAAGCCCATAAATGCCCTATTTATCCAACTCTTAAACCAAAGATATTCTTGATCTAAGCTCCACGCAAACCCCAACAGTAAACCTCTTTTAATCACTGTACACTGACCATGCTTAAACCTAAAAATTCATTGCCTAAATTGGATCAACATACGAATGTGACATCCAAGAGGAACACTATGCATGCCATACCATTTGTGCATAAAAGGCTCTACTATAACAACCCAAGAATTTTCATCAACCTATTTTACTATGATCACAATTATATGGGGAAATTTTTCGCTTTATTACATTACTTGCATTGTCAATATCTCAGTATGTCATGTAACTTACATAACTAAAGTAGACGAGCTCACGCAACCTATCTATGGCAATCCTGTCTTCATATATGTCAAGCAAATATCATAAAATGTTAAGTATTTCCCCCCAAAAATAGCTTATAGCCTTATTACAAAGACATTAATTCCTAAATGTACCATTCATAACGTTATATCAAAACGGGCTTTAAACCGTTAACCCGAGTTGTGGTTGGTGGTGGTGGTGTTGGTGGTGTGTGGTGGTGTGTGTTGTGGTGGATTGTGATAGTTGTGTTTTGGTATGCCTCAGAACTAACCGCTTAGTTACTTGAAAGATTAACATCTAAAGTGAATGCACAAACTACTAAATCATATGTACAAGTAATATAACATCTCATTTGAAATATAAACTCCCTCCAAGTCAAAGTACAAGTCCTTAAAAGCACAATGTACAATTCATTAAGCATGATCTCTAAAATAGCCATTTTACCTCCGTTTTAATTCTAGTTTCTTCACCACCACTCTTGTGCAAGCTACTACACTCAATGTACAATGTTTAAACCCTAATTATTCTAATCATAAGCTTTCATACACATTTTTACACTCAAAACCCTAATTTAAAAGTCAGAAACCCTAACCCGAGCAAAATAGTAAATCATGACCCGTTTCTTGATTTTTATCCATCATAACCCCAAACCAACCACACAAATAAGTGAACTCTCTCTCTATCTCTCTCTCTCCTCTCTCTCTCTACAATCAAAATCCTATCATCATTTCATCATTTCAAAAACAATATTCAAGAATTAAACCCATAAAACCCTAATCTAGTTTTAACCCTAAAACCTAAAACTAGGCCCTAGTTCAGAATCGAATCAGTCTATAAAACATAGGATCTGATAAATATCAATAGGATCTGGATATTAAGTGAAAATACTAGGTTGTATCCCTATGTCTTGTGATCATTTTTCCGGTGGAAATCACATACCCTGATTCAACGTGCGGATTGAATTAGTTTCCGAGCCGAAATGACAAAGGTACGCAGATTCTGCACACCTGTATTAAATGGCTATTATCTCTAAATTGTTCTAAAGTAACCCTCAAATATGTAAAACTAAACGTTGTATAAGACTAAAATATCTAACAATTCTCGGTGGTTTAAGCTTCAACAAATTACGGTTTTTAAATTACAACCATTTTAAAAACCGAGACTTGATGTTTGGCTGTCCAAAAACACCATGTATAAATCAAACCAAACACCCCTAAAACGTCTAGAACCACCTCCACCTTGCATTCTAGCCTTCCATACTCACCGTACTCACCCCCTACCCTCTCCACATTCACCCCCCATGTGTCCCTACTAACCCGGTTTATCAAAGTTTCTTGGCCTCTAAGTGTTGCTAACACTATAAATAGGAGCACATATACTTCATTCTAACTCATCCCCCACTTCTTCTTTCTATAACCCAATTGAGCAAACATTCTCTGCTCCATATGATCCTAGGATCATATAAGAAGATCAAGCAAGCAAAGCTTTGAAGATTTGAAGCCCCGGGAACAAGATACAAGGCGTACGAGTGGAAATACTACCCGAAATGACCCATTTCCACCATTTTTGCTCCTTGAAGCTCAAACCCAAACAGGTTCTAATATTTACTTCGACTACTACAAAACCCTATAATATTCATATGATCCTAAATATACTCTTGTTAAAGTTTCATAACTCAATTCATGCTCATTTTCCATTTTGATCCAAAACCGTACACCCGAAACCCTAATTTTATTTTTTTCTTAAAACTAAATGTTATAATGATTAAATATTGTTATAATCTATCCTAGCATGCTTAACTAATGTTAAAATAACCACTTTATTGATTAATGAAGGAATTTGAACTTAAAACCCGCATGTTTTAGCTTTTTGAAACCCTAATTTTGACCCCGTTTTTGCATCCTAGCTTAACGAATCGTTATTCTAAACTTTCGTTGAGTAAAATCTTCATATTTTAGTTTATTATAACTTATAAATATCTATTGAAATGTTAACATAAGCTTGCATGACAATTTGGACATGTCTGTAAATATTATCCATGCAAGGTATAATCGTAACATTCTAAAACTTAAATAACTAAAGGGGCGAAAATGTTCCATTTTATCAAAGTTAAAACGATAAGGGTCTATTATGTCACTTTCCAAAGTAACAAGGATTTACTTGAAACCTTTTAAACTTGAAGGACCAAACTCGGAAAAGTGCAGCGCGCGCCCTAGGGTATAATATTTTGCCACTTTTCAAACTCAAGGGTCTAAAATGTAACATTTTGAAAAATTATAAAATCATGTTATAAAAAAACCTTACAAGACAAAACTTTAATTAACGCTTCTCTTGCTTAACATTTTTCAGATATTGATTAAAACTCTAAAACCGATTAAATCAATATCACAATACTAGGGAGCTTCATATTAAGATGTTTCATCTTGGTATTACGTTCTGACTGAGTGTTTGGGTTTACGATTTTAAAGTGCCCCTAGCTCCATAACTTTACTGAATGACTTCTGAATTATTATGGCCCGAACAGTATACAATAATTCCAAACTCTTCAATCAAACTCAATAACTCTAAAACAACAGTTCTAGAGTACAATCTTCCTAAGACTCACATATTTACTCCGGTTGCGTGACTTGGCTGTTTACTCATTCGATGCTGCCTATAGTAACCTATACCTCTCGTTAAGCGAGACAGGATAAGGGTATCATTCTATCTCTATCTCTCTACTGAGCCGCTGACATTACATTACTCTCCTCTAGCGCCCCAGCTGTGCGACAATCTCATCACCCGCCAACCCGACCTAACCCACATCATAACCTCGCCTTCATACCGACATTTAGCTATATTCTTATCACTAGCGCGCGCTGCGAGGCGGGCACATACATGCTTGTTCTCTCTCTACACACACACACACTTACATACTTGAGTCTCTAGACTTATAGAACAATACACACACACACGAGATTTCTCTAAGTGTGCTTAATGCACACACACAACCTCATATTAATCCCTCTCTCCGAAGAGCAAGGGGCGGCGCTATGCGCGAGCTCGAGAGACGAGCGCGCGCATGTCATAAAACCACCGGAAGCGCGCTAGTCCGAGCGAGCAACGCGAGCGAGCGAGCGCATCATGTAGGCAGCGTGTTCCCACTCTTCACACTCTGTACCTGCACACACAAACAACACTCTCCCAAACCCCAACGCAACCAACCACCAACCGCGACCAAACCAAAAGCCCCAATACCCATAACAATCGACTGGCCTAACGAGCCATACACCTCATCTATCGAGATCTCAACCACCGAGCCAGGTGGTGCAGGGAGGGGGGTGTGATGAGCCGGAACACATCCGACGGGACCTGCGAGAGAAGAATGATCTAAGCAACACACAAAAATGATCTACGGCGGACCCTCTGACCGCTAACACACATATATCCAATCCTCACTCTATACGCCTCTCAAACCCGAGCAGGGGTCCGCGACCCGCCCAACCCATTTAGAAAGACCGTATCAGTTGGCAAGATACCTTGTCCACAAATGGACATCTTCCCTAACCAATTATCACTACGGGATTTCCCTGTTATGTATTGATGTCATGAGCTTAGATGCAATAAATATTGTTTCCCATGTTGATTGTGTCCGGCAATACTAGATTTCCACGATAACTTTTATTCAACTATTACATTCAAACTATGAATTTCACTCAAACCTTTTGTTTGACCATTTTTATGCAAGTTTTAGCCTCAGGTAATTGAGCAACTTATGGCATGGAGTGGCATGGACATGAAGATGGCTAAAACTTGTTGTCATTCATATTTTATGTTTCTAGATTTTGGGACCTGCCTTTGTAAAACTCTGATTTGAAATGAAATATAACGTATCTTTTGAACAAACTTCCTTTGGGGTCGTTTTCTATGATTAATGATTGTTGTATCCATGAAATGTAATACCCCAGATTAGCTTCCGCTGCTATATTGTAAAAATAGGGGTGTTACAGATTGGTATCAATCCAGATTATATAGAACAAGGTCAAAACCTTAACTAATAACCACTTCTTTTCTAGCTAGCCATCAAAGTCCTCCCGTGCCACTACATTCCGGAACAAGTATGTAAAATATACAATCGAGTTAACTATTAAATAAATAACTTATTGTTATTTACAACGTTTAGGTTGTTAATAGAACGATGTCTTCTCCCAACCACTCTACTTCCGATATTGAGGATGTTTTTCTATCCTCTATGAATATTCTTAACTATACTTCGTACTCATCAAATTAACCCAAAACCTCACACACCCCCCAAACATGCTCTCCCACCCCACCACTTCGATAATCATGCTCTAACATCTTCTATCTATCTCTTCACGAGGTAGTTAAATACTTCGGATCTCTCTCACTCTGTTTCACACAGACCAGTCTCCTCACCTCCACAGAACAGCACCGTACAACAAAATTTCCACCTCCATATTCTCACTTTCTACAATAATACTTATTTGAAGGACGTACAAGCAATTTATGCTAAGGAATTCCCTATTTCATCACCAGATCCTATTACTCCACTAGCTATTTTGACTCTATCATCCGATATACCACCACCACGACTATTTAAATCATCGGATATCTTCTTTTAATTTCCCTGAAAGAAATATTACACCTAAGAGCGAATCCATGTCTCCATCTTCTTCCTCAACTACGTTCACTAATTCATCCGGGAATAAACTGGATTTGGTATCACCATCTTCCTTCATTTAGACACCTACCTCCCTCAGATATTTTGAAAATAGGAAAATGTCCAAGTAGATGTTATCTGAAACATCATATCAATAAAATAGAGGAAGGACGTATTGAAAGAAAAGATCATACATAAAAATTAATGATTACTAAAACCGAAAACTCAAGAAAAGCCGTACTCAATTATCAAACTCAAAAGAACAGTTAGAAAAAGGATAAGATTGCCTTTGCTTACGATAGAATTTCAATCTTGAACAAATCATTTGAGAATATCCAAGCTCTTCACCAAAACAGAATCAGGAGGACTTAAGGATGTCTCATCTACCGGCCTTCAAAATCAACAATCTCTTAAACTAGGTTTCAAAAGCTTTATCCTAGCCATGGATGTGTCGTAAAATAAAAAACGTTTGCGAAATCTTGGATAGAGTACAGTAAAAAAAGGCAAGTTATTTATAAAGGCAATCCCGTTTCATACCTTATTGTTTCCAACTTATCTCTCTTTCATCATCATTTCCACCATTTGCATCATTATCTCCGTCTTTATCATAACCTCTAAGTACTTAAAAATTCAAAAATAAGCATTTCTCTTCTCTTTAAAGCATTTTAGCATCACTTCTCTTTTATTAACTAGGATAATCATTCTTATTACGTGTTAACTTTTGTTTGATAGAAATCTCCCAATAGAACACAACATCTGAAAACGCAAGGCCAGCCATAACTTTAGCTGCCATCCGACAACTAATTAATGATGGCTTTTCCTCAGCTCTGAAAGCACAAGCTGCATCAATGACAAGTGCTAGTAATCCCAATAAGAACACCGGGACAAGCGAAACTCTAGTAGCAAGAAAAGGAATCAACAATCACAAAAGAAAGTTTAAAGATAGAGGAAACACCACCAACAACAACAATTATCCCAAACACAAACAAATAAACCACTCCCAACAATCGCAATAGAAGCCAACAATACCAAGACAACAACAACAAAAACAACCGTAACAATGATTACCACCCACAGCAGAATAGAAACAAGCAAACATTCAAACTGTATACTAGCCACCAATGATATACTGGTAAACCTTCTACCCCTTTGAAAAAAGAAATGAGATACTACATCACACGGGACCTTGCAGTGTCAAGTGTCATGTTTGCAACAAGATAGGTCACCAGACCAAGTACTGCAAAAACAACAGGGCCATAGGAAAGCATACTTAGAGATAAGCTTGCTTTTGTTCACTTTAGGATTTCTACCCTAGAAACAACTCTCGAGGATATACAAGTCTCATCAGAATCTTCTTCAATCTAAAAACCCCAATCATCAAGCAACAATCCTCATCGTCTGTTACTTTTATCCTACTATAAGATACTTAGCATAAGTATCAACTCTTTTTCATATGTAAAGTTTGTATGTAATGTTATCCATGAAATAATAAAGTGATGATTCCGTTACATCTTGTTATCTGATGATATCAAAACTCGACATCGTTTGTCAATTCCATTAATCCTATTAGGTTCAAATTCTGAATACTCTCCTCATACCTTTGAAACATAAATTATCATCCTCGATTATATGGGCGTTAGTACAATCAACATCTCAATATTATCTAACAATTCATGATCATATCATTTTCTACACATTACCATATCGTGTTTTTATGCTTAGGTAAGACGATTTATGATCATCTTATTGAAATGAATTAGGTCACTTCTTCATTTGAATAAGGAAATTATAAATCTCTGAACTATGAATTTATAAATTCTCAGTTACAAGGAGTTGAACGCTTCTTTTTGTAAGTGACTAATTATAAATAAGTAGGCTTAAGTATATAACTTACGTACAAACAAGTTTCTTTCAATCCGTTTGTACAAACAATCCCTTAATCATTATCATTATTACCTTCATTACCTTCATCGTCTGTTCATTTCAAAATCTTAGAATTTACGGATTACAACTCTCTTACAAATTCATAATCATTCCTTGACATTACTCATTCCATACTCCTTAAATTTCTAAAATTTTCTGTTAGATTCCTGACAAACATAATAACAAGGAAAACACAAGCATCTATACAATGTTCAAAATGATTCAATACCCAACAAGTATGAAAATTTTACAAAGACTTTGATAGCATTCTTAATTCGATTTTGACTTTTAAAAGGTTAACGAATACGATTCTTTACAATCACATAGTGCAAGCAGAAGCATGGTAGGCCATGACCCACAGTTCGTAAACAAGTAAATTCACGCCAGGTTCTAATCAGGATCTGAAAGAAATTCTATATCACTGGTCATCAAAGAGTTGATCTAGAAATAAGTAGACGTGTAAAAGGAGGTAATTAAATTATGGTGCATAACATAATTATAAATGCATCACACATGTGGACTTGTGACCTTGATTAACCTAACATATAAAAATCAAATTCATGCCCAGTACCTACATCTATTCACTATAAACTTCACCAAAATCTTCAGGGAGAGAATTTCTTAAAGGGGTAGAGACCAAACAACCTAAGAATTTTCATCAACCTATTTTACTATGATCACAATTATACGAGTAAAATTTTCGCTTTATTCACATTCTTGCATGTCAATATCTCAGACATGTCATGTAACTTACATAACTACAGTAGACGAGCTCACGCAACCTATCACATGGGCAATCCTGTCTTCATAATGTCAAGTTATCAAATATCATAAAATGTCAAGTCAATTATCTTAATATCCTTATTACAAAGTACGTTATTCCTATAATGTACCATTCGCAACGTTATATCAAAACGGGCTTTAAACCGTTGCCGGTCATGCCTCTAAACCCTAAATTCATGAAAGATTAACTTCAAAGTGAAAGCAGCAAACAACTAAATCATATGTAAAAGTTCTATAACATCTCATTTGAAATATAAACTCCCCCCAAGTCAAAGTACAAGTCCTTAAAAGCACAATGTACAATTCATTAAGCATGATCTCTAAAATAGCCGTTTTACCTCCGTTTTCATTCCAGTTTCTTCACCACCACTCTTGTGCAAGCTAACTACAACACAATAGAACCATGGTGTAAACCCTATATTCTATTCAAAAGCTTTTATACACATTTTACAACTCAAAATCCTAAAAAAACAATAGTCAGAAACCCTAACCCGAGCATGAATAGTAAATCAGGACGCCAGGACCCGTTTCTTGTTTTTAAATCCCGATCAAACCCTCCAAACCAAACACTCAAATAATTTGTAATAACTTAAAATTACAACATTAACAATCATATCCTATTTCTTTCCTCATTTCATTCATTTCAACAACAATAATCAAGAATTAAACCCAGAAAACCTTAATATCATAGTTTTTAACCCTAAAACCGAACACAAGCCCTAGTTCAGAAACCATCTTCTATAAAATATAGATCGAGAAATATCAATAGGATCTGGATATTAAGTGAAACACTATGTGTAGCACTACTGGGTCCCTTGTGATCATTTTGCCAGGGCATCAACCCGATTCGACGTCGGATGAATTATTACAGCCAAAAATGGGCAAGGTACGCAGAGCTGCACACCTGTATTAAATTGGCTATTATCTCCTAAATCTTGTTCTATAGGTAACCCTCAAATATTAAAACTAAACGTTGTAGAGGTCATCAAATACCTAACAATGCTCGTCGGTTTGAGCTTCACGGAATTACGGTTTGTAAATAGCAACCATTTACCGAACTGATGTTGGGCTATACCAAAAACAGACCATGTAAATCAAACCAATCACCCCTAAAACATCTAGAACCACCTCCACCTTGCATTCTAGCCTTCCTTACTTATCCCCTAGCCTCTCCACATCACCCCCCATGTGTCCTAACCTGGTTATCAAAGTTTCTTGGCCTCTAAGTGTTGCTAACACTATAAATAGGAGCACATATACTTCATTCTAACTCATCCTCCACTTCTTCTTTCTATAACCCAATTGAGCAAACATTCTCTGCTCCATATGATCCTAGGATCATATAAGAAGATCAAGCAAGTGAAGCTTTGAAGATTTGAAGCCCCGGGAACAAGATGCAAGGCGTACGAGTGGAAATACTACCCGAAACGACCCATTTCCACCATTTTTACTCCTTGAAGCTGAAACCCAGGTTCTAGATATTCTACTTCTGCTACTACACCCTTATAATGTTCATATGATCCTAAATATACTCTTGTTAAAGTTTCATAACTCAATTCATGCTCATTTTCCATTTTGATCCAAAACCGTACACCCGAAACCCTAATTTTATGTTTTTCTTAAAACTAAATGTTATAATGATTAAATATTGTTATAATCTATCCTAGCATGCTTAACTAATGTTAAAATAACCACTTTATTGATTAATGAAGAAATTTGATCTTAAAACCCGCACGTTTACGTTTTGAAACCCTAATTTGACATGTTTTGCTTCTTAGCTTAACGAATCGTTATTCTAAACTTTCGTTGCGTTAAATCTTCATATTTTAGTTTATTATAACTTATAAATGTCTATTGAAATGTTAAAATAAGCTTGCATGGCAATTTGGACATGTTTTGTAAATATTATCCATGCAAGGGGTATATATCGTAACTTTCTGAAACTTATAACTAAAGGGGCTGAAAATGTCATTTTATCAAAGTTATAACTATAAGGGTCTATTATGTCACTTTCCAAAGTACAAGGTTTACTTGGTATATCTTTTAAACTTGAAGGACCAAACTCGTAAAAGTGCAAACCCCAAGGGTATATTTTGCCACTTTTCAAACTCAAGGGTCTAAAATGTAACATTTTGAAAAAGTATAAAATCATGTTTAAAACCTTACAAGACATAACTTTAATTAACGCTTCTCGTGCTTAACATTTCCAGATATTGATTAAAACGCTTAAAACCAATTATATCATATCACAATACTAGGGAGCTTCATATTAAGGAGTTTCATCTTGGTATTACGTTCTGACTGAGTTGTTAGGTTTACGATTTAAAGTGCCCTAGCTCCTCAAACGTTTACTGAATGACTTCTGAATTATGATGGCCCGAACAGTGATACAATAATTCCAAACTCTTCAATCAAACTCATAACTCTTTAAAACAAAGGTCTAGATAACAATCCTTCACTAAGACTCAACATATTTATCAGGTTGAGTGCCGTGCTGTTTACATATCATTTGCTATATCAACCTCCCTGTTAAGATTGTGATAAGGTCATCAGCTTTCATTCAGAATATTTATTACATCTACCTATCAGGTGAGATTCATAACCTCGCCTTTACTCATTTACATGTTTTATAAACCCCGCGATGGGGGATACATGCTTGTTACAAACTCTTTTACATACTCTTTATCTTATAACCATGTGATACTTTCAAAAGCTTAATGAAATTCATAACCTATATTCAATCTTTTGAATACTTTATAAACCTTGATACCTATAAAACCATGAAATATAGGGTTATGAATTATTATGCCTTTGAAAAGGAATCTCATTGTTTTATAAGATAAACGAGAAGTAAAAAGTTTGTAACAAGCATGTTTCCCCTCAGCGGTTTATAAAACATGTAAATGAGTAAAGGCGAGGTTCATGAATCTCACTGATAGGTAGATGTTAATAACTTATTCTGCAAATGAAAGCTCATGACCTTATCACAATCTTAACAGGGAAGGTTGATATAGCAAATGATATAAACGCACGTCACTCAACCTGATTAAAATGTTGAGTCTTAGAAGATTGTACTCAGAACATTAGTATTCAAGAGTTATGAGTTTGATGAAGATTTGGAAATTATAGATATCACTGTTCGGCCCAATCATAATTCGATCATTCAGTAAACGTTTGATGGCTAGGCACTTAAAATCGTAAACCCAACAACTCATCAAACGTAAACCAAGATGAAACTCCTTATATAAGCTCCCTAGTATTTGATATGATATAATCGGTTTAAGCGTTTTAATCAATATCTGGAAATGTTAACACAGAAGCTTAATAAAGTATGTCTGTAAGGTTTTAAACATGATTTTATACTTTTTCAAAATGTTACATTTTAGACCCTTGAGTTTGAAAAGTGGCAAAATATACCCTCGGAGTTTGCACTTTTACGAGTTTGGTCCTTCAAGTTTAAAAGATATACCAAGTAAACCTTGACTTTGGAAAGTGACATAATGACCCTTATAGTTATATATTTGAAAAATGACATTTTCAGCCCCTTAGTTAAAGTAGAAAGTTACAATATATACCCCTTGCATGGATAATATTTACAAAACATGTCCAAATTGCCATGCAAGCTTATTTTAACATTTCAATAGACATTTATAAGTTATGATAAACTAAAATATGAAGATTTAACGCAACGAAAGTTTAGAATAATGATTCGTTAAGCTAAGAAGCAAAACATGTCAAATTAGGGTTTCAAAACGTAAACGTGTGTTTTAAATCAAATTTTCTTCATTAATCCATAAAGTGTTATTTTTAAAAATGAGCATGAATTGAGTTATGAAATTTTAACAAGAGTTTATGTATGATCATATGAACATTATAAGGGTGTAGTAGCAGTTATTAAGACTATAGAACCTGGGTTTGAGCTTATAGCTTGAAAACGGGTCAAAATCAGGACTTTTAGCTTTGTACGCCTAGAATAACGACTCCGGGGCTTCGTTTCTTGGTTTCTTTGCTTCGTTTATAAACTTGAGCCTTATTAAGACCTCTTAGGATCTTTTAGAGCAAAGTATTGCTGCTATGTAAGGGTTATAGAGGAGGAAGTAGGGGATGAAGTGAAATGAAGGGTTATGGGTTCTATTTGGAGGCGAACCACCCTTAAGGGCCAAGGTAAGCTTGTAATCTGATATGAGACATATGGGAGGTCTAGAGGGTGATGAGGAGGGTCTATATGATGTGTTTTTTAAGCTAGAAACTAGCTTTGATGAGTTGGTTATCCCTTTGTATGCCGCGGCTAAGAATGGAGAAAAAAGGAACCATATGATCAATTTTTAACTATAAATGAGGAATATATTTGATTAGAGGTGCTTGTAAGCAGCTAGGGAGGTAAGGTGCTTGTCATTGAGGTGCTTGGTTGAAAGAAAAACTTTCAAAATGGGTCACTTTGCAAAGGTTTTAGGTTTCAGGTACATTAGGGCTCAATTAGGGTTTTCAAGCTTGGATTTCGTGTATATTTGATTAGGAATGATAGGTTACTGATCCTAAGACTTATATTAAGGATTATAATCAAAATTTTATAGGTGGTTTAGGTTAAAATGGGTAGAAAATGAGTAAACAAGGTCGCGGGTCATTTTAGGGCACGTATAGGTTCATTAGGGTTTTCAAGGCTTATAACTTTTGTACATTGCTAGGAAAATGATAGATGATGGATTGTAAACTCATTTTATGAGTTTACAATGGCACTTGATTAATTGTTGGTGGTTTAAATGGTTAAAAACGAGTAAACGGGTCAAAAGTTCCAATTAGGGCATAATTAGGGTTTTCTAGGTTTATTTCTTGTATAATTGAAGTAAAATGATGAAATGATGATGGAATATGATTGATAATGTTGTAAATTAAGTTATTACAACTTATTTGAGTATTGGTTTAGGTTTACAATGGATAAAAACGAAGAAACGGGTCATGGTTTAGTATTTTGCTCGGGTTAGGGTTTCTGACTTTTGAATTAGGGTTTTGAGTGTAAAAATGTGTATGAAAGCTTATGAATAGAATAATTAGGGTTTATACATTGTATATTGAGTGTAGTAGCTTGCACAAGAGTGGTGGTGAAGAAACTAGAATGAAAACGAAGGTAAAACGGCTATTTTGGATGTCATGCTTAATGACTTGTACATTGTGCTTTGAAAACTTGTACTTGACTTGGAGGGAGTTTATATTTCAAATGAGATGTTATATTACTTGTATATATGCTTTAGTAGCTTGTACATTCACTTTAGATATTAACCCTTCATGAATTTAGGGTTTAGAGGCATACGATAACGGTTTAAAGCCCGTTTTGATATAACGTTGCGAATGGTACATTATAGGAATAATGTACTTTGTAAAAAGGATATGATGATATTGAATTGACATGTTATGATGTTTGCTTGACATATATGAAGATAGGATGACATAGGTAGGTTGTGTGAGCTCGTCTACTTTAGTTATGTAAGTTACATGACATACTGAGATATTGACAATGCAAGTAATGTAATAAAGCGAAAAATTTCCCCGTATAATTGTGATCATAGTAAAATAGGTTGATGAAAATTCTTGGGTTGTTATAGTCTCCACCCCTTACAGAAATCTCGTCCCGAGATTTAGTTGAAAGTTGTAGTGGTATTGTTTGAGAATAGATGTAGGTACTGGGCATGAACTTGATCTTTATGTTAGGCTAATCAAGGTTACAAGTCCACGTGTGTGATGCATTTATAATTATGTTGCACACCATAATTATAATTACCTCCTTTCACACGTCTACTTACTTCCAAGACCACACCTTTTGATGACAGCCAATAGAATTTCTCCAGATCCTGATAGAACCTGGGTGGATGGAATACTTCGATTTACGGAACCTGTGGGTTATGGGCCTACCATGCTTCTGCTGCGCTACTCTGATCGTAAAGAATCGTTATTCATTAACTTTTAAAAGTCAACATCGAATAAGAATGCTATCACAAGTCTTTGTCAAAATTTTCATACCTAGTGGTATTGAAATCATTTGACATTGTATAGATTCTTGTGTGTTTCCTTGTTATTACGTTGCAGAATATAACAGAGAATTTTAGAATACGGAGATCATGGAATGAGTGATGTCAAGGAATGATTGTAAGAGAGTTGCTAATCATGTGAGATACAGATTTTGAAATGAACAGATGATGAAGGTAATAATGATAATGAAGGTAATAATGATAATGATTAAGGAACGGATTGAAAGAAACTTGTTTGTACGTATGTTATATACTTAAGCCTATTTATTTATAATTTATCACTTACAAAAAGAAGCGTTCAACTCCTTGTAACTGAGAATTTATAAATTCGTAGTTCGGAGATTTATAATTTCCTTATTCAAATGAAGAAGTGACCTAATTCATTTCAATACCAATCCATACTTGCAAGTCAATCCAATCCACACATGCAAGTAAAACCACCAACCTTACCATGCCAAACGCAATACATGCAAGTCAATCCAATCAACCACTCAAATACCAAGCAGGTGACCTCAATCACTCTTGGATCATACCAAATCCTTTTTCCCTCTAGCTCAGGCCATAAATAATCGCAAGTAATCCTCCTGACTAGGCAACAATTCCTTTCACTAAACATGCCATGGATACCCGCAAGTAACCCTCCTGACTTAGTGCAACCATCAAATCAACATCACATAACATTAGCACATAACTCGTATCAGTAACAAAAAGCTCCATAGTGGCATTTACACTAACACATAATCACAACAATTTAAAACTCATTTCAACACTTTCATCATTTCCATCCCATGTTTAAAACACAGTAAAAAGTAGGACTATGTAACTCACCTGAATACTCAAAACGCAGCTTCCAATTCCTATCTCGCAACTATACAAATAAATAAACACGGTTACACACGCCAAGCTAAAAGCTCTAGTCTATGTAACACACATATGATGGATGTCTAAGGGTTTGATTTACCATCATGGGTCACCCCGACACCATGCCCAACCTTAACCACCTCATTAACACACTACACTTGTTAACTACAATTTATTTAGAAATGCAGAAATTTAGTGTATCTTTACTAACTTAAAAACCTTACTTGCTGACCTTCATAAATTATACCAAAAATTATCTAAGTTCATTTATGAGTTTACTAAATACCCTGGTAGATTCCCAAGTTTCCTATTACAATGTGCAACTACCCCAAAAAAAATCTAACTTTCAAAACTGTCTCAATTCGAACTGATTGCACACTAAAATATAAGGCCCTCATACCATACTTAGTCACACAACCAGAGGCTAATCCTTCTAGGGTTTCTTATATACAATTAAATTTAACCACTAATTGATTGGCTAACCTTAATTCCACTTTTAAGTTAGGGTTTTACCCTCCCAAACATGACCTAATTCAGACCCGTATTTACTGTTTTGACAACTTTTAGTGTAATCAATATTTGAATGACTTCCCGAACTCAAAACGACTTGAGGCCAGATTTTTTGAAAAATAGATTCCTTGGGCTACTGTTTAGACACCAGAAACACCCTAAAAATTGTTACCATCATGGAGATATCATCTCATTAACACAACCCTAATTCTGCAAAACCCTAAATCAAGATCTAACGCAAATCAAAACGCACCGTTTGCATAATCATGCTTCTAAATTATCCCTAAACACAATATGATCATAAAACTCTATATACTTACTGAATTTTTATAAACCCTAAGATCCATCACATTACATGTTACATGAATGCAAGAATTAAACTAGGTTAAGGATACATACCTCTTGATTACTAGCTCCTAACACAAACCCTAGCAAAACCTTGGATCAAATTCTTGTTCTCCTTGTTCTTAGGGATGGAAGTCGACTCAAAAGGGATATGGGGGCTGAATGAGTTATTTTTTTTAGCTTATGGATCCCTTATCTAACTAACTAGAATCATAATCCTAGTTAAAACTCCTTAATATAAGCCCAAAATCATTTTCTACTTTTCTTTTCCTTTCTTAGGCCGATTTTCTACATATACATACATAATTTACTTATTTTTTTTTCTTTAATTTTAAATAACGAATTATGCTCATTAACCTTAAGTTTTTCATAAAAACCTAAGCTAATTTAGGTAAACCTTTTTACATAAACGTTACTTACTAAACTTTCTAAAAATAACTTTTCATTTCACATTTCACTTTTTATATTTAGAGTCTTCTATAAATATCCAAATTTCACTCACTTCACTTATTACCAACATGATACTTTTCCCATAAACGCTTAACATAAAATCATCCAACTATTGACGTTGTATTGCATGCAATACGTCATCACCTCTTCCATTATCAGACCTATAACGTGAACAATGGAATACTCATCGACCAAAAACAAACGCACTCAAAAGTGAATGATCATCACCTCAAATTGATACATATACCATTCAAATCACTTAGCACACAGTATATAACATATAGCATAACAAGAAATCACATAAAAAAACCTTTATCCATTCCTAAAGTATCGACTAACCTGATTAAATCACGGTATGTCACACTTATCCCCTCTTTAAGGAAATCTCATCCTGAGATTTAACTAGCAGGCTCAACAACTCAGTCCACGAACAATTGTGGATACTTAATCCTTATGTGGTCTTCGTGTTCCTAAGTAAACTCAGGACTACGTTTCAAATTCCATCTAACTTTCACAAGCGTTATTTTCTTATGTTTTAACTTCTTAATTTCTTAATCCATAATCTCTACGGGTTCCTCAACAAAACAAAGTGTCTTGTCGACCTTGATCTCATCCAATGAGACATGAAAATTAGCATCCGCCAGACACTTCTTCAGATTTGACACATGGAAGGTGTCATGCACACTATTTAACTCATCAGGTAACCTCAACCTATAAGCTACAAGACCAATCCTTTCAAGGATCTCAAACGGTTCTACATATCTTGGTGCTAACTTACCCTTCTTTCCAAAACGCACTATGCCCTTCCAAGGCGACACCTTAACATACAACGATCCCCACCTCAAAACTCTAACGGGCTTACGCCTAGAATAACATAGCTCATTTGATGATCTCTCGCCACTATTGGGATTTTTCCTTTACCCAACACTACCTATCAGTACGTTTCTATACTAACTCAAGTCCAGTCCAAACTACTCTCACCAAACGTTGCCCATAGAACATACGACCTACATTTTCTTCCATACAAAGCTTCAAACGGAGCACACCGAATGCTCAAATGATATCTACCACCAAAATTGATAACACATGCCCTTATTATATCTTTCAAAGTCTGAATCATACATACACTTTGTCTATCCGCTTGAGGATGCTAAGCAGTACTCAAATCCAATCGCATCTCTAACACTTTCTGTAGCGTCTGCCAAAACTACAAGGTAAAATCATCCATCTCAATTTGAGGTTGATTTGGCACGCAGAATCCATTCCTTACTATTATCACATCAATATAAATCCTTGCCAACTTCACATCCTAAAATGTTCTTGTATAGCTAGAAAATAAGCTAACTTGGTCAGTCTATCAACCATCAACCCAAATCACATCATACTCACTACTTTGACCTTGGAAATTTAGTGATAAAATACATGGTGATTCTATCTCATTTTTACTCAAGTATCTCAAGCTGTTGTAGCAAGCTAAAAGTATTTAACACTGCAGCCTTTACCTCTTAAACAAATCCGATAATTGCTAACATAGGTAGCTATATCCTTTTCTACATGTGGCTACCAATACATGTCTCTAAGGTTATAGTACGTCTTATCCGCTCTCGGATGTACCAAGTATCTTGATGCATGGGCCCCATCCATTACACTTCCTACCAATAGAACCTAAATTCGATCCATAAAGTACAAACTCTCGTCTCCTTTTATTTCCGTCTGTGGATCTAAACCATGTAGCCTTTCTGCGAGTACGTTCTCTTGCTTGAACGCCTCACTTTGGGCTGCTAGTATCATTTCTCTTACTCATCTTGATTTCACTCACTTCTTTCTACTCAACACATCACCCACTACATTCGCTTTATCGGAGTATCACACAAATCATTCTTCAAAGTCTAAAAATCCTCTTTACGCTCCACTCATACTTCGGATTCCTCTCAGTTAGGGAAGTAAGGGGGTTCAACAATCTAAAAAAAATTTGCGATGAACGTTGGTAGTAACTTGACAATCCTAAGAATAATCATCCAATTCCTCACTGCCTCACTCTTACTCGGGTCCACATGAATACATTATGGTTGACCACGTGACCAAGAAAATGCACTTCTTCCAACCAAAACTTACACTTAGAAACCTTAGCATAACAGCTTTCACCTTCTCATGACTCTAACACTAACTTCAAATAAACTTCATGTTCCTCCTTCGACTTTGAGTAGGCCAGAATATCATCAATGAATATGATGACAAACCTACCTAAGCACGGTTTGCAAACCCGATTCATTAAGTCCATGAAAACCGCTGGTGGATTGGTTAACCCAAAAGGCATAACCATAGACTTAAAATGTTTGTATCTCGTTCAAAATGCGGTCTTTGGAATGGCATCCTCATGCACTCGTAGCTGATGATAACCTGACCGAAAATCTATCTTTAAGAAAGGACACGCTCCTCATAACTGATCAAATAAGTCATCAATCCTAGGGAGTGGATAACGGTTTTTAACAGTTAATTTGTTCAACTCCCTATGATCAATACACATGCGAAAAGAACCATCATTTTTCTTCATGAATAACACAGATGCTCCTCACAGAAAATGACTAGGTTGTAGGAAACCCTTGTCTTGCAACTCTCGAAGTTGTTCAGATAATTCTTGCATTTCTGAGGGTGCTAGACGATATGGAGACTTCGCCACTGGCGTTGCTCCATGAACTAAATCTATGCAGAACTTAACTTGTTGTTGTGGTGGGCATCGACAAATCTTCCAGAAACACATCAATAAAATCTTGTATGACGGAAATATCACTCAATTTCGGTTCATCTACCTTTGTGTTCATTAAGGTTTCCACGACTCCTTGAGTACGTTCACCATGAACCTGAAGTATCTCATCAGCCCCAAATATAACCAGAGGTGGGGGGGGGGGGGGGGGGGGGGGGGGTGGGGGGGGGGGGTGGTGGGGCACCGGCCAACGGTATCCTAACCACCTTCTCATGACATACTATCACAAACTTCATCTTGGACAACCAGTCCATTTCCATAATCACATCAAAGCTTCCACGACTCAACGGTATCAACGAACTCCAAGGGTTACAAACCATCGAATAGGATAACAAACGAATATCGAGTCAAAGGCTAGAATTCATAAGTAGATTTCTACATAGCAAATAGACGTGGTTCCAATGAAATAAGAATCCTTTGAAAGAAAGGATATGTATATGCACCGAGTGAAAGCGTAAATGAAAGAAAATCAATACGCGTACCACGACAAATGAACACATAAAAAAATATCAATACGAAAGACGGAAATTCTTATACCAATTATCGACTTTACTCGAAAGGCCAAATTAAATAATGTTTTTATAAAAAATTAATTAAATTTAGAAGTCACTTTAAGTATAAATCATTTTAAATAATAATAAATTAATCTTAAAGTAATCTTGAAAAATTCCATTCTGGTTGTCATAAAAATCTAGATGTGGGATATCTAATGGTTATTGTACCTACCACTATGATTCTCTTTAAACTGCTTTTATAATAAAATTAAATCTAGTTTTAAAGATCATTTTATATTACCCAGTTTTTCTCTACAAACACCAACATAATACTTTCCAAATGGTTTTTAATTAGACAATCATTATAAAATATGTTACTCAAACAAAGGACACTATAATACCAAAAGGGATCGTAAAACACAATACAAACCCTAACACAATTCTATTGTTTAAAAACGAAAGAAAATAACAGGAACCATATACTCAAAATAAAATCAAACGAACTCGTACAAGAAAACTCATGCAAGACGTTACGTACCCAAAAGAAAAAGTAAGGTCTTATCCAAAATAACGATCAACAGAGCAAACCTACTAATAGCACGATACTAACATGTCTCCAATGTTCACGAAAACCAAGGATAGACAAAGAAGGGAGTAATGAACCCACCTAATAGTTAGGACAATTAGTGCTTAAACGAAACCTTTGATACTCATGTTAACGATAATCAATGCAACGAAAGAACTAACAAAACGCGCCTATATCCGAAAGAGCAGATCCGAACAAACAATCGAGCAACGAGCAACCATAATAATAATAATAATACTAGGTATCCGCAAATACTAGATAGAAGAGAAACTTACTATCTCTACAACTCAATTTAACATATCCTCCAATTATGGTAAGAGAATTATTCTCTTCCCATACCACCATCCTTATCATGAATACTCATATAAAAAGTATATTACACTACCACCTTACAACCAAACACAAATAAATGCAATCATAGTCACAAGTCTACGTGTGTGATGCCTTTATAATTATGTTGGTCACCATAATTATAAGTGCCTCCTTTCACACGTGTACTTACTTTCAAGATTACCCATTTTAGTCATAATTCACATATACCACATTGCACATCTTAAACCACTCCAACTTAATACATAAAGGATGTTCCATCAAATAACTACTTACTTATATCAAAATAAAATCAAAACGACATAAAAGAACGAAAGTCTCGCAACAATTCCCAAAATACAAAATATCCGAAAGAAATAATCAATAACAACATGACGAAGTAAAGGACGGGATAAACTTATGTTGGGCCTCGCTTGGGTTTAACTTTACCTCCGCAAGAATCACCTGACTCTGTGGGTTTAGCCTTATTACGCGCATCCGACAAACAATCAACTATCTTATCTCCTTTGGTTCCACAAGAGGCTCCTTATAACGCTTAAGTCCAGTTGGAAAAACGGTTCCCCAACGAGACTTCTTACGGGTGGGAGTAAAACATAGCTAAAATACTAAGAAAGGAATACATATCATATCAGATAATGGTAGACAAAATAACTAAAATGACAACTTAGCAAAATACAAGATATATAAGCTATGCAAAAATAGAGGGGAAACATAGCAGTTATAGCATTAAACACTTAAACCCTAAATGCATCAACAGGAAGGACCCCTAGATTATAGTCTAGGCTCAACCACCTACTTCTCTATAACCATTGGCTCTGATACCAATCTGTCACACCCCGCCAAGTCGAAAACGCGAGGCGCGACAAGAAATGGAATCATCATAACACATTGGCGTCTATATAGAGAAACTAAAACGTGCATAAAATACCTAAAAATGATGCTTATACATCAACAGAATGGTTGGTGAGAAACATAGGTTTTCAGACACACATATTTCATCAATTTCAAAACTATTTAACCAATTACTGTGATTATAAAACAATACTTTTGCATGATAATTATGCTAACTAACATACAAGCTAACATGCAATTCAATCTAATCAATCATTCAAATAAATCATATACTGGGTAGGCATACCCATCTGATCCCTCATAACCAACACTAAGTAGGTGTACTCATCTAATCCCTCAGACACCAAGCAGATGACCTAAATCGCTCTTGGATCATACCAAATCTCTTTCCCTCTAGCTCAGGCCATAGATACCCGCAGGTAATCCTCTTAACTAGGCAACAATTCCTTGTACTAAACAGGCTATGGTTACCCGCAAGTAACCCTCCTGACTTAGCTCACACATCAATATCACATCACATAACATGTAGCACATAACGCATATCAGTCACATAATAGTCTATGCATTTACACTAACACATAATCACAGCAATTTAAAACTCATTTCAACACTTGCATCATTTTTATCCTAAGTTTAAAACACAATAAAAAGTGGGACTATGTAACTCACATGAATGCTCAAAACGCAGCTTCCAATTCCTATCTCGCAACTATACAAATAAATCAACACGGTTACACGCGACCAAGCTAAAAGCTCTAGTCCATGTAACACACATATGATGGATGTATAAGGGTTTGATTAACCATCATGGGTCACCCCGACACCATGCTCAACCTTAACCACCTCATTAACACATTACACTAGTTAACTACAATTTATTCAGAAATGCAAAATTTTAGTGTATCTTAACTAACTAAAAAACCTTACTTGATGACCTTCATAAATTATACCAAAAATCACCTGAGTTCATTTATGAGTTTACTAACTACATTGTGATTCCCAAATACTCATTACATGTGCAACTATCCCAAATAAAATCAAACTTCAAAACTGTCCTAATTCGGATCTGATTGCACACTAAAATGTATGGCCCTCATTACCATACTTAGACACACAACCAGAGGCTAATATTCTAGGGTTTCTTTATATACATATTGAAATTAACCATTGTTGATTGACTAACCTTAATTCCACTTTTAAGTTAGGGTTTTACCCTCCCAAACATGACCTAATTCAGACCCGTATTTACTGTTTTGACAACTTTTAGTGTAATCAATATTTGAATGACTTCCCGAACTCCAAACGACTTGAGGCCAGATTTTTTGAAAAATAGATTCCTTGGGCTACTGTTTAGACACCAGAAACACCTAAAAATCGTTACCATCATGGAGATATCATCTCATTAACATAGCCCTAATTCTACAAAACCCTAAATCAAGATCTAACGCAAATCGAAGCGCACCGTTTGCATAATTATGCTTCTAAATTATCCCTAAACACAATATGATCATAAAACTCTATATACTTACTAAATTTTTATTAACCCTAAGATCCATCACATTACATGTTACATGAATGCAAGAATTAAACTAGGTTAAGGATGCATACCTCTTGATTACTAGCTCCTAACACAAACCCTAGCAAAACCTTGGATCAAATTTTTGTTCTCCTTATTCTTAGGGATGGAAGTCGACTCAAAAGGGATATGGGGGCTGAATGAGTTGTTTTTTAAGCTTATGGATCCCTTATCTAACTAACTAGAATCATAATCCTAGTCAAACTCCTAAGATAAGGCCCAAAATCTCTTTTCTTTTCTTTTTCCTTTCTTGGGCCGATTTCTACATATACATATGTAGGTTCCATGATCATTCAATCACAACCTTAATTATGATATGTAGAATCAAGATGCAAGAAATTAAAGACTTTTATTGATGAAAAGAGATACAAAACATAAAAGGAGGCTAATCTTGACAATGTATTGGTGTATAATGGAATGTCTTACCCTAGAAAAAGAAAAACAAGAGTATAAATACTCTAAGGGGGGCCGGCCTATGTAGGCTTTTGTAGGCCTTTTGCGGACTTTTTTGCTCAACGGCCCATTTACATTACAATACATTAACTAACAAGCTATTAAACGTCGTCTAACTTCGAGTGACCAAAACTTCTTTGTTAGACTTTAATTCTTTGTTTCTAACAATCTCCCCCTAGGAGACGTCGCTTGAAATATGCACATTTTAATTGTAGATTTCAATTCTTTTCCTTCGATTCTAGCAGCGCTAATTATTTGAATTCTAGCATATACTGCCAGTGTCTTCAGCTCGTAGTCTTTTGGGGTTCTTCACTTGATGTATTTGTGCTTCAGTAGTAATCCAATCTTTGAAACTTGATCTTGATCTTTAGAACTTGAATTACTTGTTTTGATAACTTGATCTTGATCTCTAGAACTTGAATTA
>BQNB010027127.1:34849-57914 GCA_026074375.1 Tanacetum coccineum | reverse complement strand
TTAAAGGTTTTGACTTTTGTAAAATAAAGTGAGGAAAGACTTAACAAAGCTTATAGAACAGTATTGAAGAATATTAAAAGCTTAAACTGAAAATAAGCTTGATATTAAAAGAGTAACGATTACAAAAAATTCTAAAAAGAAAATTACAACTGAAAATTAATACTACTCACTAACTTTTTTAAATGAAAAACCTAATTGCCTATTTATAGAAGTTGAGGAGTGCTTGAGAGTGATGAGAGCTTCCATCCTTTTTAGCCGTTGGATCTTAATTGATTCAAATTCAAGCCGTTGATCTTGATTGATGATGTGTTCAGGCCAATGGAATGCTGACACGTGTGCGTAATGATGTGGAGGTGGATTAATACGAGGTTGGGTGAAGTGTAGAGGAGCGGGGAAGAGTTTTTGTGAAGATGGGTTTTATTCGGGATTTTGGCGGGAAAGTTCGTTGGGAGGTTGTTAGGGGGGAATTGACCCGCGTGTTATGTTTGAACTTTTGAATAAATGGCAACTTCAATCCCTGTGTTTCATTTCCATAAGTATAGTGTAAAAGCAACTTTCGAATTTGTCAATAATGGCCCTTGTGGTTTTATTCTCCTTTTTCCCTTTATAAACCAATCTTCTAGCTTTTGCAATTTTGGTCCTTTGACTTTCATTTGGGTTTTGACTTTCTTTCCTTGTTGTCGGGCTGATCCGGCTTTGATATTTTTTTTTCTCTTGTCTTCACTTGTACTTGTCTTTTCCGTTTCTTGTCGGTTTTTTATCGTTTTTGCTCACTTTTGTCTTTATAATCCTTTCCTGCACAATAAGACACAAAAGCACACATTTTTCTATCCTTTTGGCATTTTTTTGCTTTTATTTGGCAAAATCCCGGGTATTTAATATATATAATTAAGCATTTATCAGTGACTTTATCTGTTTTTAGCTTTTAGACCTTAGATGATAGTTTAACTAGCTTAATTATTAGCTTGAAAGTACCCCCTTAGGCTGTTTTAAGTATCTTTTTAGCTAAACTGCTTATTTGCTCATTTGAGTGTTTAAGCTGATGGTGTTACTTAAATTGTGTTTAGATTTGCTTATTAGGCTAGGATAAAGGTACATGTAGCTTATTTGACCTTAGGTTAAGCTTTTAGAAGCTTATTTGTAAATTTGAGTTTAGCACTAATGCCTTTATGCTTTTAAGTGCAATCTGTCCTTTAGCTTTCTAAGTGCCTTTCTAGCTTATTTGTTTGCTTATTTCTAACTATAAGTGCTTATTAGGTGTAGGTGTTAATCTGTTTTAGCTTATTTTGTTTTTACCTTTGCTTATTGTGTTCAAAAAAGCCAAACAGTTTAGCCACTTAGCTTAAAAACCAATTCTGTCATTTTTATAAGCTTATTTCTAGCTTATTTTTGAGTTTTAGCAAAAATTCTTTTTTTTAAGTTTGTTAGATTTTGCTTATAGTTTAGCTTTTTAAAGAAAAGGAAAAAGTCAAAAAAAATTTGAAAAAAAAGAGAGGCCACAGGTGGGTCGAAACCATGTGACGCTCTCCCTTCACACACAAACTCCCTTATGACACCACCACTCACTGCCAACTCGCCCTTGGGTCTTTTTCGTTATAATTTCATCTTATTTTTCTTTTAAACCCTTTTTTGCTATTAAGCCTTTCAGCCGTATTTTGCTTTTTAACAGCTTATTCCAATAAGTTGTGTGAACCATTTTATTTTTCCTAGGCTTAGAATTGTTCAAAGCACTTTTCCTGAATTTTTTAGAATTTTCCAAGTTAGTTTAATATTTTTAATAATATTTTTAGATTAAAGCAGTTTTTAATTCATTATAAAAAATATAAAAGTCAAAAAAATATAATTCTTTTTTCTAAAATCATTTTTAATCATTTAGGATTGTTAAAAATTAAATTTGCATTTTTAGGGTTAAAATTTTAGAATTTAGGTTTTTAAAGAATGGGTTTAGGATCCCGTTATCGTTTTCGTATTTTAGCCTTAATTGCTTTCGTTTTCTTGCTTGCATTTACTTGTTTTTACATTTCATTAGTAGAAATAGAATCCAAATCAAAAATCTTGATTATTCAAACACGCGATCACGAACTTAATCATGATTTTCAATTCACGCCTCGTCGGGATACGACTCGGGAAGGTTTTGGATTTTGCTTTGGTTAAAAGTAATCTTTTAAAAACCTTACGGAATACTTACTCTCTCTTATTAATTGATATTTTGATTTTAATTATATATATGTATATTAAGTTATATATATAAGTATAATTAAGTTGAGATCAGTGACTTGATCCTTTATGGAAATATCTAGTATAACTTGAATTTATAAGTTGTAGGTTAAATTTATAAAGGTATAACTTGTAATTTGTATGTCTTGGTTTAATTCCTATGTATAGAATTCGGCCTATATGGCAAAAGTGGTGATATAATAATGCGTATCTGTTGAAGCGTAGGTAAGTTTTGGTGGTTCCGTGAATGCCTAAACGTATTTTATCGCGAAACATAAACACTTTACTTAACCAATAAAAATAAAATGTGCAAAGTTAATAATTATCCTCTAAATAATTATCTAACACTTGCCTGACGTAAGCATTTAATTGTTTGATGCCCATTTACGTTGAATGATAATTTTTAGCTTACACGATTTAACTTAACGATTAAAATTAAAAGCAAACGCGTATAAGACTTAGTGAAATATATGACATCGTACAATGACCTAAAACACAGATTGTTACAGTCTTCCCCTGTGAAATGAGCCTTATCATCAAGGCTTAAGACGCGGCACTTGATGATGGTGCGGTCTTTGTAAAGAGGTGCGAATACTTCTTTTGAAATTGGTCTTCACATTCCCATGTGAGCTCATGACCTCTCCTAGAGTTCAATCAAACCTTGAAAATTGGGATACGGCTTTGTTTCAATCGTTTAACTTCATGATCTATGATTTCGACTGGTTCCTTGACATAATGAAGCTTGTCATCAATCTGGAGTCCATCCAACAGAACGGCTAATGGTTCGTCGGCATAGCACTTCTTCAAGTTGGATACATGAAACGTATTGTGAACCCTGCTTAGCTCTTGCGGAAGTTTAAGCTTGTAAGCAACGGCTCTAACCTTTTCCAACACTTTGAAAGGTCCAACAAATCTGGGGTTTAGCTTCCCCTATTTTCCAAAACGTACTACTCCTTTCCAAGGCGAAACCTTGAGCATAACTCTATCTCCAACTTGAAATTCCATCGGCTTACACTTTAAATCGGCGTAATTCTTTTGTCGATCACGAGCGGCTTGAATTATTTGCTTGATCTGAATGATTTTCTCGGTCGTCTCTTGAACTATCTCTGGACCAGTGAGTTGAACTTCTCCAACCTCGGCCCAACAAACAGGTGAACGACACTTTCGACCATAAAGTGCTTCAAACGGTGCAACCTTGATGCTAGCGTGATAACTGTTGTTATATGAAAACTCGACTAATGGCAAATGGTTAACCCAACCCTTTCGAAAGTTGATCACACAAGCACGCAGAATATCCTCGAGAGTTTGAATAGTCCTCTCGCTTTGTCCATCAATTTGTGGATGATACGCAGTACTCATATCCAAATTCGTACCCAAGGCCTTATGAAGTGACCTCCAGAAATTCGATGCGAACCTAGGGTCGTGATCACAAATGATTGAGACATGTATCCCATGCCTCGTGACTACCTCTTTCTGGTACATTCTTGCCACTTTTCTATGGGATCAGTTTCCCTCATTGGTACGAATATTGCGGATTTAGTAAGTCGATCAACAATCACCCAAATGGTGTCATAACCTTGTGATGACTTAGGAAGCTTCGTGATAAAATCCATAGTGATATTATCCTATTTCCATTGAGGTATATCAGGTTGCACCAACAAACCCGATGGTCTTTGGTGATCAGCCTTGACCTTAGCACATGACAAACATTTGCTAACATAGGTGGCGATGTCGGCCTTCATATTGGGCCACCAATATAGCTTTTTCGTGTCCTGATACATCTTGTCAGAAACCGGATGGATAGAGTATTTTGACTTGTGGGATTCGTGCATGATCACAGTCCTCAAATCACGATAACATGGTAACCAACACCTGCCATTTAAGCATAGAGTTCCATCCGCGCGGGGTTCCAACTTCTCCTTTGGTATATCCTTCCTGATCATACCTCCTACATCTTCATTCTTGATGTTCTTTAGTTTCTATGCCTCTATTTAAGCTTCCAGAATTTGCTTGGGGAGATTCAAACCAATAGTCATGACTAAGGCTCAAACCCGTAATGGCTTGTTTTGTTCTTTACAGCTTAAGGCATCGGCCAATACATTTGCTTTCCCCGGGTGGTAACGTATTTCACAATCATAATCGCTGAGCAACTCTAACCAACGATGTTGTCTCATGTTCAGCTCCTTTTGATCAAGAATGTGTTGTAAATTTTTGTGATCTGTGAACATCGTATACTTGGTTCCATACAGATAGTGTCTCCAGATTTTTAAAGCAAACACTACTGCTCCAAGTTCCAAATCATGAGTCGTATAGTTCTTCTCATGAATCTTTAATTGGCGTGATGCATAAGCAATCACCTTCTCTCTTTGCATCAACACAGCGCCCAAACCTTTGATTGAAGCATCGTAGTATACGATAAAATCTTCGCTTCCTTTAGGTAAAGACATAATTGGTGCACTACACAACTTCTGCTTAATCAGTTGAAACGGCTTCTTACTGCTTTCACCCCCGTCCGAATCAAACTTAACTCCTTTCTGAGTAAGCTTGGTCATTGACTTGGCGATCTTTGAAAATCCTTCGATGAATCTTCGGTAATACCCAACAAGACCTAAAAATTGACGAATCTCCGTTGGTGTTTTAGGAGATGCCTAATCTTTTATGGATTTGATCTTGGCGGGATCCACATGAATGCCTTGACTATCAATCACGTGGCCGGGAAATTGTACCTTGGGAATCCAAAATTCACATTTAGAGAATTTTGCTTACAACTCCTCTTTCTTAAGCAATTTCAAAATTGCCTTAAGATGTTCTTCATGTTCCTTCTTATTCCTTGAATAGATAAGGATATCGTCACTCAAGACAATCACAAACTTATCCAAATATGGCTTGCATACCCGATTCATGAGATCTATAAATACCGCAGGTGCGTTTGTTAAACCAAATGGCATAACTTGGAACTCGTAATGACCATAACAAGTTCTGAATGCCGTCTTCGGAATATCTTCTTCACGTACTCGAAGCTGGTGATAACCTGATCGCAAGTCTATCTTAGAATAAACACTGGATCCTTGTAGTTGATCAAATAAATCGTCGATCCTTGGAAGTGGATAACGATTCTTCACTGTTAGCTTGTTTAGCTCTTGGTAGTCGATGCACATTCGAAACGATCCATCCTTCTTCTTGACAAACAAGACCGTAGCTCCCCAAGGTGAGGAACTGGGTCTTATGAAGCCCTTGTCAGTAAGTTCCTTCAGTTGGTCCGACAATTCTTTTATTTCGGACGAGGCTAATCGATAAGGTGCTCGTGCTACACGTGCAACACCAGGAATCAAATCAATTTGGAATCCCACTTGTTTAGTCGGTGGAAGACCCGGAAAGTCCTCAGGAAATACTTTAGGAAAATCTCAAACGATCGGTACGTCATCAAGTCACTTCTTCTCCGACTTGTCTTCAGTCTCCTTTGTAGTAACATGTGCCAAAAAAACAGGACATCCTTTCAGCAATTATTTTTGGGTTTTAGTGCACGAGATGATGTTCAAATGAGTCTCGTTTCCTCGGTCACTTCCGTCTCTACGAACAATCAATGTTTAATTTCCCCAGGGAATACGAATGATTTTCTCGGCACAAACAATGACAACTTGGTACTTTGCTAACCAATCCATACCAATTATAAAGTCGAAATTACCAAGTTCTATGGGCATTAAGTCTATGTTGAATGGGTGATTTAAGAAGTTTAATGTACAACCCCGGATGATAGTGTTTAACCCAGTTATTCTCCCGTCAGCTAGTTCAATATCATAATAATGATCTAAGGTAAATGGTGTGATATCAATTTAGGAGCTAAATGCAGTAGACACAAAGCTTCTATCGATACCAATATCAAATAAAACAGAAGCATAGTGGTTGTTTAGAAGGAACGTACCCGTAACGACATTTGGGTATGGGTTTGTCCCTGCACGGCCTACCGCATACACTTTCGCTAGAGCATTGCCATTTCCACCTTGGTTACCACGGTGGTTGTTTTTTAGCTTTGGACACTCCCTCTAGAAATGTCCCTAGGCTCCACATTCATAGAAAGTAGGTTTCTGACCTGCCCCAGTGCCCCTTTGGGTGTTAGCAGTGTTGGCATTTGCAGTACTCCTACATTCACGGGCCAGATGGCCAACTCTGTTGCACTTGTGGCATTTTGGAGCACACTGACCATCATGGTGATAGTTGCATTTAGAGCATAGTGGCTTAAAACCTCCGTAAGGTTTCTTCTCACCAGACCCTGCATCATAAGCCATGCCAGTGTTCTACCTCTTGTTCTGTTGTTGTTGTTGGTTATCATCTTGCTTTCTTTTGTTTTCACTCTGTCGTTCAGTAAAAGTGCGGATCTTCTTGTCCATTAGCTCAGTTGCAAATTCAATTGCATCCTGCATGGTTTTTGGCTTAGATGCCATTACACTTTTGTGAATCATGTCGGGCAAACCACCAATATATTTCTCAATCTTGTTTGACTCTTCAGGAAACATCCTTGCACACATCAAAGCCAGTTCCTGAAATCATTGGTTATAGCCTACCACGTCGGTACCTTTAACCTTCAAATTCCACATCTCTCCCTCAAGTTTCTTAACCTCGCCCCTTAGGCAGTACTTTTCGGTCATCTTCTTTTTCAGGTTTGTCCAAGTCATTGCATAAGCAACATCGTAACCAAAAGTCTTAACGTGGGAGTTCCACCACATTAGAGCACTTCCAAGAAGAGTACAAGTGGAAAACTTGATTTGGTTTTCCACATAGTAGTTGCTTATACGGAACATAATTTCCATTATTTTAAACCACTGAGTCAACTCGATGACTCCTTCAGTACCCTTAAAATATAGGGGTTTGCATTTCATGAATTCTGGATAAGTGCACTCACGAGCAAGAGGAGCTTGTCCCTACACTGTATCCAAAATCATGAACGGGCTTTTGCCATTATCGCTTCTTCACGGTCACGTCTACCCAATGCATCAGCAACACCTTGGTCGATCAGTGCCTTAAGCTGCTCATACATTAAAAATAGGTGGTTTGTTATGGTTGGTGGTTTTGGTTTAGGTACTTTCCTGGAGGCATTTTTCTCAAATCAACAAAAAATATAAATACACGTCAATTTCATCATAAAATCCATAAACGCGACATGACTGCCTTGTAACGAGCAAAATTAAATTATATAAATATATTATAGAAACTATAGTAATATGACGTACTATATAATAATATAAACACGTACTATATTCATGAATGCATCCTATCTAACCAACTAATGCAACACAAGGGTATTATGTCCCCGTTGAAAATCCCTTTGTATGAATACAATGTTTTGAAAATGGTTAATTCTAGCAAAACATTTACCGGTTCTCTAAAACCTTGGCTCTTGATACAAATCTGAACACCCCCAAAATTGGGTCGCAGTGAATATTGTTAGAGTGTTACTGTCATAATCAATAGCACAAGATATATATAAGAACGAACCAATTAAAAGTCCTATTAAAACGATACATTAGATTTAACAAATTTTGTTTACATAATCCGGAAACTTCACTTGTTCAAGTATTCAAATACAAATATTTTATGTCCATAACAAATAAGTCCCCAAAATTAATCAACCAAAACTTTTATGCATATGACTTCTCAAATAACGACCACAATTTAATCCCTTTCTTTATCTCATGATCTCTTGAGGAAAACATGCTTAAAACGTCAACAAAATGTTGGAGACTTCATGAGGTTGTAAAATGTATAATGTAGGAACAGATTTCCCATGATATATGCAAAGCAGATCAAACTTCATAAAATGTATGTTACGTTACCTAAGCTCATGACACTGAAGCTCGACATGTATGAATTGCAATATAAATTGCCAACATTGCCCGTGATGATGTTCTAACCCGCAACATCCCAAATCCGACATGGTATACGTTCGTTGTCTGGCATACCGACATACTGAGCATGACTTACCCAAATGGGGATGTCAATCCTAAATAGATCTATTTATAACATTCGTGCTCACAACAAGTAATTGACAGTTCATGATAATGGGCTCAGAGGGTTATCGCTACTTAGGCAAACACGTAATCGTAATGTAAAATGTCCACTTGCGTCCAATTTGTAAAACATGCACATGTTTCTCACCCAAAACTTGTAAATCATTATAAATGTAAAACGTGGAGCTATGAACTCACCTTGAGTGAGTGAATCGATAATATAAATCACTAACAGAAAATGCGTCACGAATACGCCCGAATGCAACATAATTAATTATAGGTCGTATGAGTACTAAGTACTTTAAATAACTAATACCGTATATAATTCTATATAGCAACATCGCCATCTAATTGTATTTATGAAATCATATTTATAAAGTAAAAATGTTTATAAATATCTCTTTAGTAAAACCGGCGTAACTTTCTCGTTTTAAGTCCGTTTCGTACGTTTCTTATGTCCACGCTTTCATATTAAGACGATGTATTAAAATATTACATTTTCATATTTTAAGTCCTCTGGTGAACAGTACTTTTTACTGTTCATGCACTTTTATAAATTTATTTTTATAAATTTAATTATCGTAAACTCGTAAAAGTCGTATCTTATTCGTTTTAACTCTGATTTTAGTGATTCTTTCGAGCACATCTTCGTTATTAAAAGTTTTATCTAACTAATGTATTTTCCAAAAAGTATCTAAGATGAATAGTGATTTTTACTATCAATATAAAGTTGGTGAGTTCTTAGGTTTGCTTAAGTATAAATGTTGGACCAAAGATTTACAACGTGTGTATGACCATTTCAATCCTTATAATGGTCACAAAAATGTAAGTATGAATGTTGGAATCAAAGTTTTATAAAGTGTTTGTGACTATTGTATCCCATACAGTAGTCACAAAAATGTAAACATGAATGTTGGACCGCAATGTTTCAAAGAGTATGATAATTGTAATGCGCACAATATCACAAAATGTTTCAAGTATGTATTGCCTAGTATGAAATATAAGGAGTGATTACAATTGATCTAAGTTTATGAAACTGAGGCTCAGACTTGTATGCCATTTTATTCAAGGCACAATAATTGTTCATGTTCATGTAAGTGTCGTTCTTTCTCCGACATGCTATAACATTCGTTGGCTCGGTAATGTCGACACCAGTGATAGCTAATTACCCGAACGGGGTTGTCACACCCGAATAGATCTATTTTATAACATTCACGTCTATCAACTTATAGGTAACAGTTCAATCTGCTTAAGCTAATCCATAATCATTTGAGTGAAAGTCAAGTATGTGTTGATGTCAAAAAATTAAACCAAGTATTGTATCTCATCGTGAGATATGTAAATGAGTATGTAAATCAATTTGTAACGAGTTGTAAATGAACATGTAACGAGTTTGAATCAACCATGTAAATGAATTTGTAAACAAGCATGTTCTCACCCTAAAAATATATGTAAAACAAGTAAACCATGGGGCTATAAACTCACCTTGAGTGAATGAATCAACAATGTAAACGTCCGAATGTGTCACGTAAACGTCCGAATGAAAATACGTATCTTCTTCGTTATAGCTTGGATTTTCGAGTTCTCTACATGCCTACGATTGTTGTAACTTGTAGTATTTTATAAAAATATAAAATATATACTTTAATTTCGAATTTAAAACAGATTGTTTGGATCATTTTGTTAAAGTGTGTTTAAAACTTGATTTTATAAGTTTGTAGATTAGTAAGTTTGTTACAAATCCTCTACAACCATTTATATCACATGCCTTATATATTTAAGTTCCTTAGTCCATCATTTGTCTAAGTGTGTCCATGATAACAAGTCTTTGTATTCCATTTACTTATTAACTTAATAAGTAACTTTTTAAAGCATTAACTTATATATACTTTATATAAATTAACCAACACTTGAATAATACTTATACTTCCATTACAACATGTATTTAACATCCATATAACATATGAAAAAGTATATCATACCATGATCACAAGTAAAAGTCCATTTTACATGTTAATAAGTTTCTTAGATGGTGATTCACTATATAAACATAATATACATATGAAATCACAAATATAAAGAGATTAAGAGTTTTAGATGACCTTAATGTGAATTATGGTGATGAACAACAAGATCTAAACCCTAGTTTAGATATTAAACCCAAGCTTCCAATACTTAGAAAACCCAAAATCCAATGAAACCCTAATCCTAAACCTTTCTTGATTAACCCTTGTAAATGCTTAACTAAACCTTCAAACCTTCTTGGTATATCTTAGATATGTTGTTAGAACACTTGTATACTTGCTAAATAAATTTTGTATGGATTATTTAGGGCCCGTTTGATTCGTAGAATGTTTTTTCAAGGAATTGGAATCTATCAAGGATTAGGAATGTCAAAATTCAAAATAATGTCATGTGTTTGGTTAGGAGAAAGAAATGAAATTCCATGCCAGATTTCTTACAAATAATAATTTTTTAAAAACTTTTTTTTTACTTTTTTTAATTCTTTTTAATTTTTTATTCGTACGTTATTTAAAAAAAATTGTTATAAAAAAATTTACTTTTCATAATTTTTTTTTAAATTTACTTTTTTTAAATTTACCAAGTAAAAGTTTACTTTTTTTTAAAAATGTACTTTTTAAAAAAAATGTACTTTTTAAAAAAAATGTTCTTTTTAAAAAAAATTACTTTTTATAAATTTACTTTTTTTTAAATTTACTTTTTTAAAATTTACCAAGTAAAAATTTACTTTTTTTTAAAAAATGTACTTTTAAAAAAAATATTACTTTTTATTTTATTTTTTTAAAATTTGCTTTTTATAAATTTACCAAGTAAAAATTTACTTTTTTTTAAAAAAATTTACTTTTTATAAAAAAATTTACTTTTTATAAAAAATTTACTTTTTATAAATTTACCAAGTATAAATTTACTTTTTTTTTACAGAAAATTAACTTTTAAAAAAAATTACATTATAAAGTATTAATTTTTTTTAAATAAAGTACGAAATATTTTTGTGTTTTAATTCCTTGTGGAATGTTAAACTTTCCATAGCTTTGCATAAGGAATGTTGAATTCCTTTGTACATGGATTCTAAGAGATTTAAAACATTCCAATTCCATCAATTTTTCAACCAAACACAATTTAGAATTTGAATTTAATTTTAATTCTTTAATAATCCTGAAGAATCTTTGAACCAAACGGGCCCTAAGTCTTTTAACATTTGACATATTCAGTGCTTGGAGAAATATCAAACACTCAGCGCCACATCAGCATAACACCAACACCACTCCTCTTATCATAACACCAAATAACACCACTTACCTCTTTATTTTCATAAAACCCCCTAAACAATTATTTCATTCATTTAACAAACTAATCATTTCATTCATAATTAAACATACAAATTACATTAAAAAAAACACATTACGAAATTAAAAAAAAAACATTACGAAATAAAAAACATGACCAAAAAAAAACTAAAATGATCCATACTCGTCTTCGTCGTCCTCGTCACCCAAAACATACGCCCAACGACTAAATTTATTCGACGTTAGACTTCGCATCTTTAACTTATTAAAGACATATGCGTTAAAAAAATCTACTTAATTTGTTCTTAGGCTTATTATAAATATACACAATAGCTGACAAAAACGCAGTCGTTTTGATTGTGGGCCGTCAGCTACAGTAACGGGATCCCTCATTTTGGGTCAGCCCGATTTTGGATTTTTTTTTTTTTTTTTAATTTGTATGCACAAAGTAGGAGTTAAAAAAAATATTACAAAAGTTCCGATTTATTCAGATAAAAAAAATACTCGCGGAAACATCTTCGATACCTAATAACTTTAAAATAACCGATATGGTCACAAACGTACAACCCATTATATTAAAAAAACTCATAATAAACAACCCAGCCCCAAAAAAAACAACACTTTAAACATGAGCCCAACACATATGCCATATAAAAAAAATATACAAATATACACAATATGTCGACAAACTAGACCCTAAAATTCTCATATAAAACTGGCCCAAAATCTGGACCCAAAGTAAAAAAAAAATACAAAACGTTACCGTCCACGAATAAAACATATTAACCAATTTCAATACCAAAAAAATCCCGAAAAAAAATTAACAAAAAAAAACAAGACAAGTTTTTTAATAATCACAAACTAATATTACATTCATCGCCTACAAAAAAAGATATCGCACCGACCCCAAAAAAAAATATTCGTGAAAAATTAACCCGACCAACTGCAAAAAAAAAAATCCCCAAATCAACAAAAAAAAGAAAATATCCTTGGAAAAAATTAGCCAAAAAAACCAAAAAATAGCCTAAAATCTGGCTCAAAGTAAAATAAATAAATAGAAAACGGGCCCTCACCTTTTAACTATTTACGAAATATTCGGGAAAAAATTAGCCCGTCCCAACGCAAATTTTTTTCCCCCGAATCATACAAAAAAAGAAAATATTTAAAAATTATCCCCGCCATAACACACCCAACGCCCAAAAAAAACCCCACGAAACTTAAAAAAAACTTAGTCGGAAAAAATTATCTCCGCCGCAACGCGCGGGTTCTTTGCTTGTTTATATACAATACAAACGATTGAGTTAGAAACTACGTCCGATCACCCATCCTTGGAACAAAAAAGCTTTTTTGTTTTTCAATATGCCTAATTTTTATTTGGTGCTACCCCTTGGGAACACCCAAAAAAAAAATTTAAATTTGTTTGTGCCATAATAAGGGAAATAATAATACAAAAGTACCGATTTATTCAGATAAAAAAATACTCGTGGAAACATTTTCGAATACTAAAAATTTTTTAAAATAATCGACAGAGTCACATACATACAACTCTAGATTACTTTAAAACGGTGTCATTTTATCGCCACTAAAACTAAAAAAAGAAAAAAAAATCCCATATAGCAAAAAAAAAAAACTTTAAACATGAGGCATAACACATAAGCCCATATAAAAAACAACAAATTATTAAACATGAGACCGGAAAAATAACTCCGGAAAAAAAATGCCCCGCAATAACGCGCGGGACATAAGCTCATATAAAGAAAAAAAACTAATAAACATGATACCGAAAAATAAACCCACACAAATATTGCAATGCTTCTGACGCCGATAAAATTATATTAAAAAATTTTGCTACAGTGCGGCCCAAAATTTTGCTACAGTACTTGCCCAAAAATTTAGCCCAAAGTCTGACCCAAAGTAAAAAAAAAATTTACAAAACGGACCCTCAACTTTTAATTGTTTATGATTTTTTTACATAAATTAAAAAAACAAAAAGTTCCTCCAAGTTTCTTTTATTCGCCCCCCGCCGCAACACGCGGGTTAAATTGGGCTTATTTCTAACACTTTAAATTTGTAGTCTTTATGAGTTGGGCCTCAAAATCCAATAAAAACACTTTTATAATAGGGTTAACATCTTCACTTTACTATGTCGCCTCCACTGTGAATCATTGCCTCCACCAAAACCTACCTGCAACAACATCTTCCCTGTGCCGCCTCCACCAAAACCTGCAACAACAACAACATATCTTTCTTTTCTATCTTTTTAATATCGAGGGGGGTGTTTAGAAAGTTTTTTTTAAATATCACACCAACGCACGTTGGTAGGTTAACATCCCACCCAACGCCGACGCCGTTGGCCAACGCTAATGTGCGGTACCATAACGTCGGGCAACGCCGGTCCACCTCAGCATAACGTCGGGTGGGACGTTATGGTACCCTGCACTCTAATTTTTCATGTCTAAGGTTTATATGGGTTTGGGTCAATTTTGAAAAAAGAACAGTTTGACTTTTATGTTGAAACTTGAAAGAAGTTACTTTTAGCCTTTTAAGTCCAAGATCTACCTACTAGGGGTTCTACTAGGGGTCAGCGGGAACCGCAACGCAAACCACAAAAACTGAAAAACCCGCAAAAACCAAACCGCAACAAAAACCGACGGTGCGGTTCCTGAAAATAGAAAAACTGCATTTTGCGGTGCGATTTCGGTTTTCACCAGCTGGACAAGGTCTGGAAAGTGAGCCAATCACCGGCTGGACCAATGCTACACAAGGATCTAAAATTGGCAAAGAAGGTTCCCCAGCATGCGCCTTACAGGCTACGACAAAAGATCTCAATCGCGCAACCCCAAAGGGATTAAGGAGAGAAAAGCGACATTTGAAGAACATAAAAACATCTAAACAAAAACTATTAAAAGGAAGACGCATATTCCCAATGGTGAAAAGAGAACGATAAAGAGTTATATATCTTGGCAGAGCGTCCACCGCCGTTTGAGCGGTGGACGAATGCAACGGATTATAGCACATCGCAATACCATAATCTTCAACAAAGTCAAGAAACTATTTGTTTGTAACGGAACAAGTAAGGGTGAAGTCTAAAGATACGCAACATACTTCCCCCAAAAGAACGAAATACATAACCTACTTTTTTTATTACCAGTATCGCTAAATAACTTTCAAATTTTATTTCATATACGTAATATGACCAGGTAATGACCTGTTTGACCGGTCACTACTTAGAAAAAAATACAGTTTTGGTCCCTGTGATTCGCGTTGACTTTCAACTTTAGTCCCTTGACATTTTTTACTTAATTTTTTTTTCACTTAATTTTTTTTTCATTTATTTATACACTAATTCTTTTTACACTTATTATACCTTTTTCAGCGTATATGAAGTGTCACTACGCTAATTTCTTAGATATAGACATGCTCTCGATTAGAGACTTGCATGAAATATTTTGTGATACTTTTTTTGTTGTAGTTCCTTTATTAATATATTAATACGCTACTCTTATAAATCTTCTGAATATAGAGAGCCTGTCCTATGTAACTATCCGCTATCTACTACGCTTATAATGTTTAGATGCTTATAGTTTACTTTAAACCTGTGACTAATCGCCTTCCTCCACTGCATTTTGCGGTGCGATTTCGGTTTTCACCAGCTGGACAAGGTCTGGAAAGTGAGCCAATCACCGGCTGGACCAATGCTACACAAGGATCTAAAATTGGCAAAGAAGGTTCCCCAGCATGCGCCTTACGGGCTACGACAATAGATCTCAATCGCGCAACCCCAAAGCGATTAAGGAGAGAAAAGCGACATTTGAAGAACATAAAAACATCTAAACAAAAACTATTAAAAGGAAGACGCATATTCCCAATGGCGAAAAGAGAACGATAAAGAGTTATATATCTTGGCAGAGCGTCCACCGCCGTTTGAGCGGTGGACGAATGCAACGGATTATAGCACATCACAATACCATAATCTTCAACAAAGTCAAGAAACTATTTGTTTGTAACGGAACAAGTAAGGGTGAAGTCTAAAGATACGCAACATACTTCCCCCAAAAGAACGAAATACATAACCTACTTTTTTTATTACCAGTATCGCTAAATAACTTTCAAATTTTATTCGATATACGTAATATGACCAGGTAATGACCTGTTTAACCGGTCACTACTTAGAAAAAAATACAGTTTTGGTCCCTGTGATTCGCGTTGACTTTCAACTTTAGTCCCTTGACATTTTTTACTTAATTTTTTTTCACTTAATCTTTTTTTTCATTTATTTATACACTAATTCTTTTTACACTTATTATACCTTTTTACCACTTATTCATACACTAATCTTTTTTACACTCATTACACTTTTTTATACTTTTTTTTTGTTACTTTATTCATTTATTAATACACTACTTTTTATTAGAAAATGAAACTGATATTTTTGACACTTATTATACTTATACTTTAACACGGCTTCAGAAAAAAAATTTCTTTTTAGGAAAAAATTTCTAAACGTTGCGTTAAACTTTTTTCAAAACTAACACCCTCATGTGACTTAAATTTTGACCGTTAAATACCCCTCATGTGACTTACATTTCTTAAACAGAATTTTTTTTTAAACGTTGCGTTAAAGTATAAGTATAATAAGTGTTAAAGTGAGGGTGTTAGTTTTGAAAAAAAATTAACGCAATGTTTAAAATTTTTTTCCTAAAAATAACTTTTTTAAGCTCCGTTAAAGTATAAGTATAATAAGTGTTAAAGTGAGGGTGTTAGTTTTGAAAAAAAATTAACGCAATGTTTAGAAATTTTTTCCTAAAAAGAACTTTTTTAAGCTCCGTTAAAGTATAAGTGTAATAAGTGTTAAAACAATTCTCTAAGTGGTAAAAAAATTTAGTGTATGAATAAATGAATAAAGTAAAAAAAATTAGCGTAAAAAAAATAGTGTATGAATATGTGGTAAAAAAAAGTATAATAAGTGTAAAAAGAATTAGTGTATAAATAAATGAAAAACAGGTAAAAAAATTAAGTAAAAAAAATTAAAGGACTAAAGTTGAAAGTCAACGCAAATCACAGGGACCAAAACTATAAATTTTCTAAGTAGTGACCGGTCAAACAGGTCAATACCCGATCATATTACATATATCGAATAAAATTTGAAAGTTATTTAGTGATAATGATAATAAACAAGTAGATTACGTATTTCGTTCTTTTTAGGAAAGTATGTTACGTATCTTTAGACTTCACCAAACAAGTAATGGATATAAGATTGTGTTTTGGCATAGCGAGATGAACGAAAAATGTAAAAAAGAAGAAAGAAGAGAAAAGCACAAATCTTAGGAAGCAATAAGATTGCCGGAAATTAGGTTTTTTCCAAAAGAGAGGCAAAGGTGAAAATTTTGAAGGAAGAAAGGTAAAAATGAGAAAAAGAAAAGAAAAAGAAGTATTTATATTAATGGGCCCATCTGATGGTTTCTGAAGTCAAACGCGTGGATAACACGCGTCACCACATGCGATAAAAACACTCAAGTACGTCATCGGTAAGAAAAATGTCAGTTACCGAAAGAAGGATCCAACATATAAATTTTGAAAAGACGCTCGTAAAAGCCCGCCAAAAAACACTACAAACGAGAAAGAGTATGATTCCTTATGCTTCAAAGACAAGCATAATACATCAGACTCGGGGTTTGATGGTGTATCCCATCTTGCAGCCAGAGCATAGCCTCCAATGTCGCATACGTGGCACTTAAAAGTGTTCATTGACGTAATGCCTACTGGCTATCGTAAGGGAATCCGCCAATACACAAATAAGTCCTCCCATCGGAGCTTGGACCTTTGAGGAGTCCTAGCGTTGAGGAGATTGAAGCTCCACAACTAAAAGACAAAACAGAATATCTTCTGGACCCGACTACGGATAACGGTCATCCTTGATTCCCACTCGTGCAAACAACTGCACATGGGCACGATCTCGGAGCTTTGATCGAAGCCTTTCTATTAGCTGAAGAGAACATGCTCCTTTTAACCAACACAGTTGAGACGCGTGGCAAGGTCTAGATCTTTCCTAATGTTTGCCTATAAATAACCACCCCATTTATCCATTCAGGTATGTCATTCACTCCTTCTCCACTTTCTCTTTCTAAAACATATAATAAACGGATGGTTTACTCTTACGCCGCAGTCGGTTCGCATGGTCCTACCGCGCGCTTCGCCTATCCCAAGCGTGTTATTTGTCTTATTTCAGATCACCTCAAAGCTCTTTGAAGTATCCAACTTGCGGCTCAAATAAGCTTTGATCAAGAATCTGCAATCTATTATATGGTCTTATAAATAGCAACACAAAATAAACTATATTAAGGGGATAGCTTGGCTACAATTTTTGTAGTCAATTGTCTACAATCTTCCACAAAAAATACATAAAAAATAACTCATGGACCCGCAAACAAGACTCAGAGACTCACAAAAATGACTCAAAACCTACAATTGTAACATAAAATTGTAGCCAATTTGACTACATAAAATTGAAGCCAATATCTATAAACTCTAATAAAACACAGTTTAAAACAACCCTTTAAAGCATAAGAATTAATTATCCCATTAAATTTTCTTATGTGGACTACCTTAATTAACCACAAATGTACAACATCATATTGCACCATCATTAAAAACATGCATTAAAAATATTCATCAGTTTCAATTAACATTATAATATTCAAAAAACGCATTCAAAACCTACCATTAATTGATTCTTCTTCTACAAACTCAATAATAGATTTTTACAAATTTCCAATGAATAATCGGTTTCAATTTATAATAATCAAAACGCATTCAAAACCTACCATATAATTGATCTTCTTGCTACACATCATCTACAATAGTTACAAATTTCATAATAATAATCGTTTCAATTAACATTATAAATATTCAAAACGCGTTCAAAACCTATCATTAAATGATTCATTCCTTCTTCTACACTACTCAACAATCAGTTACAATTCATATTAATAACCAAATCTTTCTTTAACACTCTATTAGCCCATCTCTCTCTTATCACTGATTCAAAAAAATATATATAACAACATATTCAATCGACATGAATAAAACATGTGTGTTGTGATTGGATATAGGTTGAACTAATATTTATTTCTTCACTTTTTTATGTAGACTTCATTGGTCAATCTATAGTGATTCGCATAGCCTGATCGAGCAAAATAATCTATGTAAGCTTTCAGTTGTATGAAATCCCATTTGATTTATATAATTACAATTATTTTTATGTTAAGTGTAAACCTAATTATCAATTCAAATGATCTTGTATTGACACATATCTACTTTATGTGTTTGTTTTTAAATAATCAATAATAATTTTGTTTCCGAATCATCTATATCAATAATCTATTTCACGATAACTATCATATCTACTATACTAATAATTAAAATTAAAATAAGTTTTTTTTCCAACCCTTTAAAGCATAAGAATTAATTAACCCAGTAACTTTTCCTTATGATGGACTAACCTTAATTATCCAAAAATTATAACACCATAATGCACCATCAATCAAAACACCATTAATAACTTCATCGGTTATCAATAAATATTATAATTTTTTAAACACATTCTAAAACCTACTATTAACTGATTCTTCTTCTAAACACATCTACAAATCAGTTACCATCCATATTAATGAATCGGATTCAATTAACATTATAAATATTCAAAACGCAATAAAAACCTACCATTAATTGATTTTTCTTCCTACACTCTTCACAATCATTACAATTCCCATATTAATAATCGTTTTCAATTAACATTATAATAATCAAAAGGCATTCAAGACCTATCATTAAATGATTATTATTCTACAATCTATATAAACCAATCTCTCTTTAAACATTAATAATCTGTTACAATTCCATAAAAAATAAAAAATCTCTCTTAACCACCTATTTAAACCCATCTCTCTCTAACACTGATTTAAAAACAAATATATAAGCAACATTATTCAATCGTACAAGTATTACATGCAGCTTATGATTTGGATATAGGTTGAACTAATTTTTATTCTTACTTTTTAATTTGCAGACTTCATATGTCAATCTATTGTGATTCGCATAGCCCTTTGATTCGAGCAAATATGGGCGATATTCTGTTAACTTGTGATATGGGTAATTTTAATGTACGGGTATTGATATGGCGCTGATTGAGTAGAATAGTCCAGGTAACACCATATTGCACCGTTCTTTTATTTGTCAATTCAAAACATCCGCCAGTTTCAATTAACATCAATGTTGTTTAATTTTTAAAACACATTCAAAACCTTCCACCAATTGATTCTTCTTCTACACTCTTTGGTTTTTTACAACCCTTTAAAGAACATGCATTAAAAACCCCAATTAATATAATCATGAGGACTACCTTTAACACCAATTTAAATCAATCTCTCTCTAACACTGATTCAAAAACAAATACATAAGAAACCGATTCATTCGTACAAATAATAGGTTAAACTAATTTTATTCACTTTTCATTTTGCAGACATCATATGTCAATCTACAGTGATTCACATAACCTCGATTCAAACAAATAATCTATGTAAGCTTCAATTGTGTTGAAATCTATTTGATTTATAATGTTGTGTTACATTCATTCTACCATTAGATTTTTCTACTGGTGGGAAATGATCAAGGTTGCAAAAATCGCTAGGCGCTAGCTGGGCGGCCGGGTAACGCCTAGCGATTAATCGGTTAGGCGGGGATTAATCGGATTGGACTTTTTATATATAAAATTATAAAATTTTGAAAATATATGCCTGATTTTCCCCATTTAGCCGATTTTGTCCGATTTGTCCGATTAATCCTCGATGTGGCTGATTTCTATCCGTAACCGAGTTGACCGATTTAGCCGTTTTTTATCCGATTTGGCCGATTTATGCCCGATTTGGCCGATTTTTATCCGATTAATCGGTATGTTGACCGATTTTTGACCAAAACGATTAATAAGGCCGATTAGTGGAAATCAAGGCGGTTAATCCCCGCCTAGCGCCGATTAATCGCCCGCCTAGACCGATTTTTGCAACACTGGAAATGATTCTAATGGTAAAACCCACTAAGTGTCACTGTTCAAAACTGCTATTAATTTGTGTTTAATATCGCCCCATAAAAAACATCCCCTAAAAATAAGCCACAATCAACTCCCTTATTCTATCAATCAAACAAAACTTTAAAACCATTTCCAGAAATAAATTTCTACACCTTCATTCAAACAGAATCAACAAAATTCTTAGGTCAAAGCCACTCATTCATATGTTGTCACCGATTTAACTTTGGTAAGTTTTTTTTGTTCCTTGATTTATTTATTTTTTCGATTTGGATTCTATGATGCTTAGTTAATTTGACATTAGTTTAAATTAAATCAATAAAAATCACCAAAAATTTCGATTCTATGATGCTTAGTTAATTTGACATTAGTTTAAATTAAATCAATAAAAAATCACCAAAACTTTTTTTTATTGTTTTTGCCGATTTGGTATCATAGTTTACAGTATCATAGTTTTAATTAAATCAATAAAAATCAAGTTGAATTGACTAATAAAACCTACATGAAATAGGGAAGTTGTATAAATTTGTAAATATAGTAACCCAATACGAAATTGGGGATAATAATAGTAATAACTCTGTAAATATTGTGCCTGAAATAAATGGTATATGACACCCAAGAATTAACTGATTGTTACTTTGTTATTTTTCTAAAAATAATATCTAGATTTTAAATGTGTTTGTCAACTATAATTGTGTTAAACATGGTAGCTGAATCAATTCAAAATCATTCTAATTATAATTTAATGTTTTTTTAGGGATTTTGTAACTATATAATGGGGAATCAATCTCTGGAATACCACATCAACTTTCAAAAACACATTCTCCATTTTCAAATCATAAAATGGCCACATTCATTGTCGGGTTTATCAGTGATTTGTCTGCTATCAAAGACAACATCACCTTGCGTGTACGTATTGTCCGTACTTGGATGCAGGCGTTTTGTATAACCAAACCACAAATCAAAAAACATGGAAATGATTACTAATGGATGAACAAGTGAGGTAAATAAGTTTTTTTTTTCATTTAGTATATCTAATACGGTTTCTTTTATTATTTATCACTGATCATGACACTCTTTATATATGCAGAATAACAAACTGCAAGCTTCTGTGAGAATAAAGTTAGTTAACAAATTTAAGCATCAACTTGAAGAAGGTTCTGCTGTAACATTATAATGTTACAGTCTGGGTGAAATACAACCAAAGTTTCGATGTCAATAATCATCGCCAGAGCTTCCTTTTCAAACACTTGTTGAAAAATTTCCAGATTTTAAAGGATCAGTTCATGGTTTTGATTTTAGACCTTTCAATACAATAACTGGTCTACGCGTTGAGGAAGATGGGCAATTTGGTATGAATGTTTATTATGATTTCAGATTGTGTTTTTGTGTTTGATTGAAATAACATGATTCCTGTATTTGGTGTGCAGATGTGATTGGACAGGTGGTTGCTTGTGATGATCTTGATAATTACGATAAGAATGGGAAAGCTGGGAAGAAGAAGCCACTTACACTCATTGATGTTGAGTACGTTTTTCATTTTATCTTTTAATATTATTCTTGTCCTATACCTATAAGTAACACTCGATGAACCAATTTTATATCTTGAGTTTTTTTAACTTTTAGGTGTTCACGGAATTAACATGGCCTACTCCATTCCCCACATACTTTGCCTTTTCAAGACTACTCAGCAGTTGGATACGAATAAGCATGGACGTTCATGTTTTTAATAGTTAAAACCAAGTTGTTTATCGTTTCATAACAGATTAAACTTATCATTTCTTTTATAAAATAATGAAACTTATTTGTGATTGTTGCTGTTTGTTACATTATTCGTGCACGTAACTACTTAATGGATTATTTCTTCTACCCAAATTGACTACATAAAATTGAAGCCAATATTTTCTCATATATTTAATAGACCACTAATTCAATAAACCCCGTTCAACACAAGGACTATGAGTGCTATTTGTTACTGAGTTAAAGAGTGCAATAAAAATATCAAAAGGCCATAGATGCATGTCAACGCATAAAACAATGAGTCAAGGACCATCAGTATAATTTACTCGAAGAAAAAAACAAATATAAGTAGGTACAATAAAACGGAAGGTGATTTGTAAGCATTTATTTTTTTATTGATACACTAGTGTACATACAATTTTAACACAATTTAAACATGTTATAAATAATGTACAAGTAAATGATGCACAAAATAAAGTGCCCAGCAAATCCATTCCTGAAACAAACGAACCACCAACCATTATAATATACAGGGGCGGAGCTAGTTGGAGGACTAGTGGGTACTGAGCCACCCCTAATTAGCCTATTTTATTCATTAATTATCTATATTGCAATCTGCTTTTCTATTAGTTTTTTACATCGAGCCCCCTTATCATTATGACTTTATGCATTAAGCATTGTCAGCCCCCCGTAACTAAAAATCCTGACTCCGC
>BQNB010027127.1:0-33556 GCA_026074375.1 Tanacetum coccineum | reverse complement strand
AACAAGAAAGGTGGAAAGTGGTAATCGAAAATTGGCATACTCAAAGAATCTAGTATATACACCTATCTTGCCGGTAGGCATTTCATGAATCGTTTGATTAGGGTTAGGTAACTGTGGATGAACTTCATCAGGAATATGGTATGTTTCACAAAAAATTTGTAGAGCCCTTTGAGTAAGAGCAGACTTTATATCCGTAATACTGCCCATAATAAAAAGAAAGCAAAGATTCGGGCCTAACCTGAAAGCCCAAAAGTTCTTCGAAGTAAAGGCACAAAAGATGCAGATTGAAAAAGCTTCAAGATTTTTTAACAATGGCGATTTTAGTTGGAGAAGATGAAAAAAGAAACAGTGAAAGCTACACCGAGTATTTATACTCTCGGTGTAGTAAATTCAAGGTCCCTCTAGATGTACCCACGTGGCCACGATCCCCGAACCAACGCTCAAGATTGAAAGTAAAAGATAGTGATGACAGAAAGGCAACTGACTACAAGTCAAATCAAGAAGGAAACGAAAGGACAGGGTGCATACACGTCATATTAACCCTACCTAACCAGGTAAAGAAAGGTCGCGGAGTAAATTAAAAGGTCACGGAAGCAAAGACAGATTGAGTCTAGCAATACTAACCGCACGCATCACAAAGCCGCATGCAATAAGCATACTAGACTGGGGGGACTTGATGACGTATAGGAAGTCTAACATGACTTTGGGCCAAGCCCAAACTATTAAGATAAGGCTTTGGCCCAATTAAATAAGAAATAAGCATAACGGACCGGAACTAAGCCCAAGTACTACACTGGCACCGGTCCGGAGGTATTAAGACGGACGCGGACTATCCTTAGGCCGCTTCCGCAAGGCTACTCAGCGGACTAACTAACGTCCGCGGAAGTTAGTTCGCTGCAGCAATCACGATTATCACGGATCCTTGCCCGACAAGGGTCCCACTCTGGCCACTAACAGATTATGCGCGAAATACTGGGAAACCCTAGTACCACTCACCTATAAATAGGAGTCATCATACATTCCAAAAAGGTACACATCACTCTCTCACTCTGACACACATACCTCTAACAACATGATCTCTTACGCTCGCGCCGGAGTCTAATCGTGGGGTCCGTCCCCACAGTAAGATTAACGGTTTATCTTTACTTGTGCAGGAAACCATCCAAATCACTTGACTTAGTACAAGATCCAACCTACAGCTTACTGGCCCGACCCAACAAGCGATCCAGATTCAATTCAACCCCATAACACAAATTGCACTAACATCGGAAGATCGGGAGGCTGTTTGTGGTTGCTTCTGCGTATTTAGGCATTAATGTTTCTAGTTTTAATGTACGGAGAGTTGGAAACGATTTAAGGGACGTAGAAAGTGTCTACATCGAATGAAGGGAATATTGAATAGTTGTATACTGGTTTTATAACGACGACGATGATGATTAATGTATCGTTAAGTTTTTAGTAATTGTATTGTTGTACAGGTTCTTCCGGTAAGTTGGTTGTATGATATAAATCGGGGTTTTAACTTTAAGTCAATGGTACGTAAGGGTCAAATACAACGCAATTAATTCGATCAATGACTAAAGTTTGATTCAAGGTTAATTTAAATTTTAGATTGTTGTTCAAGTATGAAAAGTTGGTTACTGTATATCAGTAAACGTATATGTTGTTAAATGGAAAAGAGTAAAAGCTTAATGCACTACAAAACAAATATGTTTTTACACGTTTTATTGATGATATCTCCACATTCAAGAGTGTCATTTTTTTCAATTACGAGGAGTTCCCACCACCTTTGATAAAAGCCCACATTTGGATATTATGCGGAGATATCGTGGGTCACAAAAGTTGACACTTTTATAACCTTGGATACACTACTTGAATCTTCACACTAAAAAGCGTTGATAAGATCACGTTTAAAATGTGGATATGCTATAAGAAGACAATCATAAAAACTCCACACTTTCGGACAAACTGGAAAGACTACTTTGACTACAAGAGGTACATCCAACCAAACCAAAAATCAACCATGCTCACAAGGTTATGGGGGAGGTGAGATGTAGAAAGCCTTACTCCTACATGAAAGGTAGAGAAGTTGCTTCCAGAAGACTTCTGGCTTTTTTGAAGGGAGTGACAATCAAACCCTTGCCTCTGTCTCCAAATGAGAGAGGTTTTATAACTGATCCAACCCTACTTGTTTTACATTTTTTGTAGATTGCTGCAAACTAGTAAACTGTAAAGACTGCTTAACACAACTAATTTATCGCAAAGATTCAATACATTTCATATACCTACAAATTTGACTACAAAAGGTACATCAAACCATTAAACATGTCCTAAAAATAACCAAAAAGTTGTTATAACATTGTCTTGCATTAACAAACCTCAATGGGAAACAATCGAAATGTTGCTCGCTTCATCAATGTTGATCGCTTCACCAAAAAGTCATCATAGAACCTGCAGAAATTATTTTAAACCAATCAACTGATTTCGTCGCAGAATACAAATTATTAATATGATAAGATTATTTGACTATTATCATGCACCATGATGCAAATTGTACTGGTGGGGTACGTGTACTAATGATATCTAATCCATAATCTAAATGTAGTTGTCTTGTTATGATACTAATTACAGGCCAAATACGCAGTTACACACATCATCATTAAAACAAATAAAAGATTATTTACAAAATTATAAACCAAGGCAGAACAGTTACCAAAACATTGTAAACTGAAGCTTATTAACCACTTAGCTGTACTTAGCTTATCATGAAAATATACATGAGAAAGCAAAAAAGCACATGAGAAACACTTTGCATCTTAGCAAATATGGTGCCAAACTACCAAGGCCGTCTTTAAAATTTTGAAATTTTTGAAGGCCCTAAACGAAATTATATAATGAGGGCTTTCGAGAATGAATGTTATATATAAATTTCCATCGTTATAACATATAATGCATATAATTGTTATCGGGACAAATTTTGAGGCCCTGAAACTTTTAGGGCCCTATGCGGTCGCCCACCTTACACACCCTCAAAAACGGCCCTGCAAACTACCTAGTTTATGTTGTCTCATATAGAAAGCAAAAAGAGCAAAAGGCATGAATATGTAACTAACTTACCACTTTTGGATTTGTTGTGTAGCTATTTTTATTTTTTTATTATTATACAAATCATACTTTTTTGAATTCCCTCTCTATTGTGTGTATTTGTGATCATTTTACCATTGCATGTATTAGCATTTCTATTAACGAAGAGGGGTAAAATGGTCAAAAGATACACATAATAGATGGAATTTAAAATTTAAAAGTATGATATATACAATAAGAAAAAATAAAGATTGCTACACAACAAAGCAAAAAGTGACAAGTTAGTTACAATTTTTTCCTTTTTTTAATTTTAGAAAGGCAATAATTTTATAAAGAGAATTGCTACATCCACAAAATAACTTCCACAAAATTTTCACAAAATGACATGTATATAATCAAAATCTTTTTGTTCATTTCTCTTTCTTCCTTTTTGATTAACATCTCCTTATTAATGCATGCCACATCATTTTGTGAAACTTTTTTTTATGAACACATAAATTAACTTCCACTTGCAATACTTTAAAACTTGAACCAAAACTTGCAGACGAAAATCTTGAGTACTTGAGAGAATAAGGACAAAATCTTCCACTTTTTTTCCTTTTGCCAAAGAAAAAATGTTAAAAGTATCTAAGATTTGTTGTTTAATATTTTGTATGCTTAGTTACTAAGGAAGCTTAACTAGTAAGCATCCTTACTTACTAAGAAACCTTAGACATGAATGATATTTAGTACTCTTAGCTATGAAGAAACTTGCTTACTAAGAATACTATATGAAGAAATGAAGCCAAATTACTAAGTTTTTTAGCCTAAAAATAGCAGTATAATACACAGCAGGAAAACATCACTCAGCCATCGAAAAAATTATTTGTTTTTCACTTTTGCTTTCTCTATCAATTTATATCAGCAAGTATGCTACTTATTTCTTACCTAAGTTCAGATTCTGTAAAACATTTACAGTGGTATCATAGCTCTCTTCTCAAGGGGCTGTTATATTAATCGAGGGAAACACCTTTGAGATTCAACAAAAAATCAGCCTAGACATGGCATCTAGTGCAATCGTTGCTCCTGCAATTCCAGTATTTCTGGAATGCATTATCATATTTGGCAGTAAAAATGAAGACATATTTGAAATCTCAAGGTTTATGGAAGGTTGTAGAGACTGATGAAAGTCCTCCGACACTCGGAGAAAACCCAATGGTTGCTCAGTTAAGAACTTACAAAACTAAGTCGCTAAAGAAGGACAATGCACTAACTTGTTTACATTCGGGTATTGCCGATCAAATTTTCACCTCCATAATGGACTTGGAGACACCAAAAGCTGTGTGGGATAAACTCCAAGAAAACTTTGAAGGTACGATAGAGTAAAAGCTATCAGATTATTAACTCTCAAAAGAGAGTTTGAATTATTGAGAATGAAATATGACGAGCTGGTGAAAGATTACTCAACAAGGATGATGGACGTGGTTAATCAAATGAGGCTTCATGGAGAAGTTGTGAAAGACCAGAAATTAGTGGAGAAGATGATGATTAGCGTTCCTCCAAAGTTTGAAGCAAAAAATTTCTGCCATAGAAGAGTCTTGTGACCTTAATACGCTTACGGTTTCTGAACTAACTCGTAAACTCTAAGCACAAGAGCAAAGAGTTTCTATTAGATCAGATGAGAAAGTTTAAGGTTCTTTTCGAGTATCTTCTAGAAGTAACAACGCTAGAAATTCAAAACAAAACACTTGCAGAAGAGAAAATTTTAGCAAAGAGAACAACAAAGGTTCTACCTCACAAAACTCTTCTTCCACATCAAAGAAAGGTACTTTTCCTCCATGTAATATTTGTCGAAACACGAATCATCAAGAATCAGATTGTTGGTTCAAAGATAAACCAAACTTCAAGTGCAACTTTTGCAACAAGTTTGGACATCTCGAGAAGTATTGTAGAGTAAAGAAAGCTCGTAACAACTCAAAAGAAGTTCAACAAGAAAATGTTTTCGAGGAGGATCAGGTTGATGATGAGTATTTGTTCATGGCGTCGCATCTTGATGAACATCCAAATAACCTAACATGGCTTATGGATAGTGGATGCACAAGTCATATGACTCCGGAAAAATCTTTCTTTATTAGTCTCGACACCAAAGACAACCCTAGAGTAAAGCTGGGAGATGGACGTTATACTCGAGCAAAAGGAAGAGGTACTATAGTTATCAACACAAAGAAAGGTATCAAGTATATTTCTAGAGTTTTATATGTGCCTGAACTTGATTAAAGTATGTTAAGCGTGCCACAAATGATAAAGAATGGCTATGGTGTAAACTTTAAAAATGACTCGCGATGCGTTATTACTGATTCTCGCGATGACAAAATAGCTACCCTTGATATGGAAAATCATAGCTATTATTTGAAGCTTGATGTCGCAGATGCTAGTGCTTTTAGTGTTACTGAAGAAGATAGTATGAAGTAGCACAAACGATTTGGTCACTTCAATTACAGAACACTTCAGCATATGTATACCACTAAGTTGGTGAGAAATATGCCTCCCATTAGTGAAGTTGATTCTAAGTGTGAAGGTTGTGAATTAGGGAAAAGTCGCAGGTTGCCTTTCTCAAAAGTTGGTGTGACGAGAGCTACACATAAGTTAGAAATCGTGCATTCTGATGTTTGCGGTCCTATGTCTACAACATCTTGGAGCGGTAATAAATATTTTATTCTTTTCATTGACGATTATACAAGAATGTGCTGGGATTATTTCTTTAGCATCAAAGCTTCAGTATTTTCAATATTTAAAAGTTTCAAGAAACTTGTTGAAGTGCAAAGCAGCAGTACTTTGCGTATTCTGAGAACTGAGAACTGATAACGGTGGAGAATACACATCAAATGAGTTTGAATATTTTCTTTGGCAACAAGGTGTAATTCACCAAGTTACAGTTCCATACTCGCCTCAACAAAATGGTGTTTCCGAAAGAAAGAACAGAACGGTTATGGAGATGGCAAGATCAATGTTGTACGAGAAGAAACTACCAAAGACGTTTGGGCCAGGCGGAAGCTACATCTGTATAATTGCTAACATTAATAGCAACAAAAACGTGAGTGGAAAAAACCCGATTGAAGCTTGGTCAGGAATCAAACGACAAATTCAACACTTAAAAGTCTTCGGGTCTATCTCTTATTATCATATTCCAGACATCAAAAGATCAAAGCTTGATGCAAAGGCATCTTTGTCGGCTATGCAATAAAGTCAAAAGGATATAGAATTTATGATCTCACAGATAGTAAAATTGTAATCAGCAGAGATGTGACTTTTGATGAATGGGCCTACTAGGACTGGAATATGGATGGGGGAAGTGTTAAAAGGTCAAGAAGATACGTTTTTAAATGAAACGTACCATGATAAAGTTGATATTCCCGAATTTGATATTGAAGACACAACCGACACTGATGTTTTAAGAACAAGACCGCTTGTTGATGTTTACGAGTGTTGTAACTCGATTACTGAACCTGAAAGTTACATGGATGCCTCCAATCATTCTGAATGGATTGATGCAATGAAGGCCGAACTTGAAATGATCAAGAAAAACAACACATGGAAGCTTGTCGACTTGCCAAAAGGGAAAAATGCAATAGGTGTGAAATGGATCTACAAAACAAAAAATTCACCCTAAACTGATCAATATACCACATAAAGCAATATTGGTCGGAAAGGCTACTCGGAGTAGATATCGTGACACTTTTGCTCGCCGTTACTCGTATGACACCAATCAAGTTATTAAATAGCTATAGCTGCTCAAAAACGAAATTAGAAAATCACCCTCTGTGTCAAATACCCGCATTACTCAATGGTGAACTTGAGGAGAATTTATGTAAAACAACTGAATGGTTTTGAAGTATGTTGGACCAGAAGAACAAGTTTATCACACACAAAGTACTACGTTTATGGTCTTAAGCAAGCACCAAGGGCGTGGTATGCATATGATGCATTTAAACTTCTACATATCCAAACTTCAACTAAATATCATCTTGAGCCTCTTCATAATCTTCAGTATCATAATCATCACTCCCCTGTATAAAAACAATATATACAAAGCACATCAGTAATATTATTCAAGCAGTTTTCAGGATCAAAACACATTCCCCATTTTGTTTCTATAACAAGTTATGATAGTGATATGCTGAATCAAAGAGTTGATTCAAACAACTACATACATAGTGTCTTACTTCTATTTTATAGTTTGACGAATAATTAGATAAGATAAGATGCCCAAATCATGGTGCAACTACTAAAGTTACTCATTCACGATCAAAAGGTTATGCGTTCTGGTTATGAACAGAACCTATATAATTGGACGCTATACAAACAACAAAAACAAGAAACTGCCTTCTAGCATTTAGATATTTTAAACAAGAAATTATTTCTGTCTAGAGGTCAAAATCAACTTCCTACAAGACCTACCTACAAATCATAATCACAGTATTTGATCATTCTACATGTGTCATACTTATCCCACTAACCAATCTAATTTTTTCTGTATGACTGGAACCTAAACAGCAACTTCAACTAATCTAAGATGTCCACCTAAGAAGCTAAAATACAGTTCCAGTGCAACTAAGTGTTTGGCCCATCTTTAACTAATTTTTTCTGATTATGAAGTGCAACTAAGTGTTTGACCCATCTTTAACCAACCTAACAAAATTTACATATTACTAGGCACTTTAAACTAAAGATATAAGATATGAACTTACACTTTCTGGAGATTGCCATGCAGTATAGTGCTTTATTAGATAATTCACTTTTTTTGTAAGGCTGACGTGATCCTTTTGTAATTTGAGATGATTTTCCTTCAATTCGAGATGATATTTCTCTAACTGCTTTGATTTTTCCTTTTTTGAATTAAGATCCATTCTTAAACTTTCAGTCTCAAAAACATGCTTAGTAGAAGCTGACCGTCCCCTTATATGTCCTGGAATATGACCTAGTTTTTCTATGCAAATCTCAGCCGGTGTATATGAAGAACTAGCTTCCTCATTTTGTAAATGTTGAAGTATCTAAGATTTGTTGTTTAATATTTAGTATACTTAGCCACTAAGGAAACTTAACTCCAAATAAATCTTAGTCATGAAGGATACTTCACTTAAAGCATCCTTATTCCTTACTTGTTAAGGAACCTTAGACATTAAGTATCCTTAGCTCTTAAGGATATTAGATATTTAGTATTCTTAACTATTAAGTAGCTTATCTAGTAAGAATACTTAGAAGAAAAGAAAAGAATATGTACTAAGTTTTGTAAGTCTATAAATAGAGGTTAATATGAAGCTGGAACATATCACTCCAGCCTTCAAATATTCTGTTTTCACTTTTCCTTCTCTATCAATATATATCAGCAAGTCTGCTACTTTAATTCGTATAAAGTGCAGATTCTATAAAACATTTACAGTGGTATCAGAGCTCTTTTTTAAGGGGCTGTCATATTACTTAAGTGAAATACTTTCGAGATTCTACTAAAAATCAGCCTAGACATGACATCTAGTGCAATCATTGCTCCTGTAATTCCAGTATTTTCTGGAACGCATTACCATATTTGGGCAGTTAAAATGAAGACATATTTGAAATCTCAAGGTTTATGGAAGGTTGTAGAGACTGATGAAAGTACTCCCTCACTCGGAGAAAACCTAACGGTTGCTCAGTTAAGAACTTACGATACTGAGTCGCTGAAGAAGGACAAGGCACTAACCTGTTTGCATTCGGGTATTGCCGATCAAATTTTCACCCCCATAATGGACTTGGAGACACCAAAGGCTGTGTGGGATAAACTCCAAGAAACCTTTGAAGGTACTGATAGAGTAAAAGTTGTCAAATTATTAACTCTTAAAAGAGAGTTTGAATTATTAAGAATGAAAGATGACGAGCTGGTGAAAGATTACTCAGCAAGGATGATGGACGTGGTTAATCAAATGAGGCTTCATAGAGAAGTTATGAAAGACCAGAAAGTAGTGGAAAAGATGATGATTAGCGTTCCTCCAAAGTTTGAAGCAAAATTTTTTGCCATAGAAGAGTCTTGTGACTTACGGTTTCAGAACTAACTAGTAAACTCCAAGCACAAGAGCAAAGAGTTTCTATTAGATCAGAGGAGAAAGTAGAAGGTGCTTTTTGAGTATCTTCAAGAAGTAACAAGGCTGAAAATTCAAAACAAAACACTTTTAGAAGAGGAAATTTCAGCAAAAGGAACAACAAAGGTTCAACCTCACAAAACTCTTATTCCACATCAAAGAAAGGTACTTTTACTCCATGTAATATTTGTCAAAACACGAATCATCATGAAGGAAATTGTTTGTTCAAAGATAAACCAAACTTCAAGTGAAACTTTTGCAACAAGTTTAGACATCTTGAGAACTATTGTAGAGCAAAGAAAGCTCATAACAACACACAAGGAATTCAGCAACAAATGTTTCCAAGGAGGATTAGGTTGATGATAAGCATTTGTTCATGGAGTCGCATCTTGATAAACATCCAAATAGCCTAACGTGGCTTATGGATAGTGGATGCACAAGTCATATGACTCCAGAAAGGTCTTTCTTTATTAGTCTCGACACCAAAGACAACCCAAGAGTGAAGCTGGGAGATGGACGTCATACTCGAGCAAAAGGAAGAGGTACTATACCTATCAACACAAAGAAAGGTACCAAATACATTTCTAGAGTCTTATATGTGCCTGAACTTGATCGAAGTATGTTAAGCGTGCCACAAATGATAAAGAATGGCTATGGTGTGAACTTTAAAAATGACTCGCGATGCGTTATTACTGATTCTCGCGATGTCAAAATAGCTACCCTTGATATGGTAAGTGATAGCTATTATTTGAAGCTTGATGTCGCAAATGCTAGTGCTTTTAGTGTTACTGAAGATGATAGTATAAAGTGGCATAAAAGATTTGGTCACTTCAATTACAGAACACTTTAGCATATGTATACCACTAAGTTGGTGAGAGATATGCCTCCCATTAGTGAAGTTGATTCTAAGTGTAAAGGTTATGAATTGGGGAAAAGTCGCAGGTTGCCTTTCTCAAAAGCTGGTGTGACGAGAGCTACACAGAAGTTAGAAATCATGCATTCTGATATCTGCGGTCCTATGTCTACAACATCTTGGAGCGGTAATAAATATTTCGTTCTTTTCATTGACGATTATACAAGAATGTGCTGGGTTTATTTCCTTAGCAGCAAAGCTTCGATATTTTCAATATTTAAAAGTTTCAAGAAACTTGTTGAAGTGCAAAGCGGTAGTACTTTGCGTTTTCTAAGAACTGATAACGGTGGAGAATACACGTCAAATGAGTTTGAAGATTTTCTTCGGCAACAAGGTGTAATTCACCAAGTTACAGTTCCATACTCGCCTCAACAAAATGGTGTTTCCGAAAGAAAGAACAGAACGGTTATGGAGATGGCAAGATCAATGTTGTACGAGAAGAAACTACCGAAGACGTTTTGGGCCGAGGCGGTAGCTACATCTGTATATTTGCTAAACAGATTAGCAACAAAAGCCGTCAGTGGTAAAACTCCGATTGAAGCTTGGTCAGGAATCAAACCGTCAATTCAACACTTAAAAGTCTTCGGGTCTATCTCTTATTATCATATTCCAGACATCAAAAGATCAAAGCTTGATGCAAAGGCCAGAAAAGGCATCTTTGTCGGCTATGCAACAGAGTCGAAAGGATATAGAATTTATGATCTCACTGATAGCAAAATTGTAATCAGCAGAGATGTGACTTTTGATGAAGGGGCCTACTGGGACTGGAATATGGATGAAGTTAAAAGGCATGAAGATACGTTTTTAAATGAAACGTACCATGATAAAGTTGATATTCCCGAATTTGATATTGAAGACACAAGCGACACTGATGTGTTAAGAACAAGACGGCTTGTTGATGTTTACGAGTCTTGTAACTCGATTATTGAACCTGAAAGTTACATGGATGCCTCCAAGCATTCTGAATGGATTGATGCAATGAAGGCCGAACTTGAAATGATCAAGAAAAACAACACATGGAAGCTTGTCGACTTGCCAAAAGGGAAAAATGCAATAGGTGTGAAATGGATCTACAAAACAAAATTTCAGCCCGACGGATCAATATACAAGCATAAAGCAAGATTGGTCGTGAAAGGCTACTCTCAAGTTGCAGGTGTAGATTTCGGTGACACTTTTGCTCCCGTTGCTCGTCATGACACAATCAAGTTATTAATAGCTATAGCTGCTCAACGAAATTGGAAAATTCACCATCTTGATGTCAAATCCGCATTTCTCAATGGTGAACTTGAGGAGGAGATTTATGTAAAACAACCTGAAGGTTTTGAAGTTGTTGGCCAAGAAGAAAAAGTTTATCGACTCTACAAAGCACTTTATGGTCTTAAGCAAGCACCAAAGGCATAGTATGTTAAGATCGATGCTCATTTGCTGAATCATAACTTCAGGAGGAGTTCAAGTGAGTCAATTCTTTACATAAAATAATTCAATTCTAAAGAGAGAATGATTATTTCTCTTTATGTTGATGACTTACTTGTGATTGGAAGTAACGATCATCTTGTTAAGGAATTTAAGAAACAAATGGAATCTGAATTTGATATGTCAGATATGGGACTAGTATCCTATTTTCTTGGCATGGAAATCAAGCAACTACCTAACGGTGTTCATATTTCTCAAAGGTAGTATGCTAGTGATATGCTCAAGAAATTTAAGATGTTCTTATGCAAACCAGTTACTTCACCACTAGTCTACAAGTGAAAGTTATCAAAAGATGATGGCAAGAAGCTTGTCAATCCAACACGATTTAGAAGCATTGTTGGGAGCCTACTATACTTAACTATATCAAGACCAGATTTAGCATTTGCAGCTAGTTTCCTATCAAGGTTTATGGGTGAACCATCTAGTTCTCGTTTGGGAGCTGTAAAGAGAGTCTTAAGATATGTGAAAGGTTCTCTCGATCTTGAAATTATGTTCGAAAGAAACAAAGTTGTGAAACTTGAGGGATATGCTGATAGTGATTAGGCCTAAAGCATTGATGATTCGAAGAGTACTTCTGGTTATATTTTTACTCTTGGTTCGGGTGTATTTTGTTGGAACTCCAAAAAGCAAAGCGTTGTCGCACAATCTTCTACAGAGGCGGAATATATATCATGCTATTTGGATTCGAAAGTTGTTGTTCGAGGATCTAACTTAAGAAGGTCCAATTGTGATCTTCCGCGATAACAAGTCTGCTATAACAATAGCAAAAAATCCCGTGCAACATGGAAGAACAAAGCATATCAATGTCAAGTATCATGCCATTCGAGAAGCTGAGAAGAATGAAGAAGTCAAGCTCAAATACTGCACATCTGAAACTCAACTCGCGGATATGCTTACAAAGTCGATTACCGGAAAGAAGCTAAATTACTTCAAGGCTCGGATTATGAAATCAAACAACAATCTTAAGGAGGAGTGTTGAAGTATCTAAGATTTGTTGTTTAATATTTAGTATACTTAGCCACTAAGGAAACTTAACTCCTAAGAGCTCTTAGTCATGAAGGATACTTCACTAGAAGCATCCTTATTCCTTACTTGTTAAGGAACCTTAAACATTAAGTATCCTTAACTCTTAAGGATATTAGATATTTAGTATTCTTAACTATTAAGTAGCTTATCTAGTAAGAATACTTAGAAGCAAAGAAAAGCATATGTACTAAGTTTTGTAAGCTTATAAATAGAAGGTTAATATGAAGCTGGAACACATCACTCCGGCCTTCAAATATTCTGTTTTCACTTTTCCTTCTCTGTCAATATATATCACCAAGTCTTCTACTTTAATTCATATAAAGTGCAGTTTTTGTAAAACATTTACAGTCACCTCTAGCTGCAAATTTATTCTCTTTTTTTCTTTGGGGGTAAGGTTGCTTTCCTGCAACCATTTGCAGAGTAGAAATATTTACTTCTATTATGATATTTGCCGATTAGCATCTGTCCCGACTTAAGTTTTCCAATTTTTGGTCCAGGTGGTTCCCCTATTAATGAAAGCTATTGGATGGCAAGGAGGAAGCATACTAGCACTTGAGACGCTAAAACGCGTTGTGGTTGCTGGAAATAGAGCAAGGGATGCACTTGTAGCTCAAGGTCTTAGGTGAGTACGCTAGCTATACACACATCCAAATGCATAAAAAATGTGTCCATTTATCAGGAAAAAGGGACTAGTATCCAACCATAAAAAAAATTAGACAAAGACATAAATAATACGTAGTATTAGAGAAGTAGGGTGAAATGATTTATCTGTTCATAATCTCTATAATATGATACTTTGATTGGAGTTTCTTATTTTATAAGTGTAACAATGGTATGGTGTAGGGTTGGGCTCATTGAAGTACTGCTTGGGCTTCTTGATTGGAGAGCAGGTGGGAGAAATGGACTTTGCTCTCAAATGAAGTGGAACGAATCTGAAGCATCCATTGGTCGAGTGCTTGCAATTGAGGTTAGTTCATTTCAGTTGCGTCACTAAATAGAGTGGGTTTGCGGCCAAGAGATTATTTCTTTCAATTTCTTAAAGATAAGAACTAGGGCTGTAAACGAACCGGACGAACACGAACGAAGCCTTGTTCATGTTCGTTCATTTAATTTTAACCGGACAAATAAACGAACACGAACGCTTAAACGGACGAATTTTCTTGTTCATGTTCGTTTATTAAGAAAATGAGTTGTTCATGTTCGTTTATGTTCGTTCATTAAGAAACTAAACGAACCTTAAACAAACATAAACGATCGAACATAAATGAACGTAGAAAAAAAACATAAAATATTATCAAATTATGCATAATATTATGTTTTATAAGTGTTGTTTTATTTAAACATACCAGATTTAAAAGTATACAATTAAAAGATATGATATACGAACATAACATATAAATGAACATAAACGAACGCTAATAAACGCCTAATCGGACGTTCACGAACATAAACGAGCGAACGCAACTTGTGTTCATGTTCGTTCATTTAACTAAACGAACGTAAAATAATGTTCATGTTCGTTCATTTAATAAATAAACGAACACGAACGAACATTTTACCGAACGGTTCATGAAAGTTTACAGCCCTAATAAGAACATTAAGGAGCTGTATATTCCAAGCTTACTGTCTAATATTTGCATTCATCCTCTTATTGCTTCCATAATTAAACTGCTTTGGCTTTTGAACCTGTTAAAATCAATCCATCCACTAATCTGTCATGGCTAGTCATCTGTTATTTTTTTTGTCTTGCGTTTCTGATTTTGTCCTGTTTGTGATGATCTAGGTTTTGCATGCATTTGCAACGGAAGGAGCACATTGTACTAAAGTCCGGTGACATAACAAGTCTTATACCTCGAAGGTAATGTTCGGCCGCACTTGAGTATATGCGCTCCTAGGGGGCCGTAGCTTGTGCAGAGAATTAGCTGTTCACATAGTATGAAGAGGGGGTGTGTAGTTAGATAGATGTGCAGGTGAGCTAAGATTTATGTGAGGGAGTCCAACTCTGGGTATCTACACTACTGCGCTCATGCTCTAGAGGCTTCCACTATCTTACTGGTCGAATCAGGTCTATTTCACATCTGACGACGCGTTTATTCATAGCTTCTAGAACGGGACGTAAGTACGCATCAAACTGATAAACCTTAAAAAAATAGCTTAAAGTGAACTATTCAAATGGGTAAAGTGGGTCGAAAGTCACCTGATGTAGTCATTTAGTGTGTTTTAAAAAGGAGCCACAAAAGTATTCTGTTGTGACTCTAAACCGATTTGGACCCCTTTGCTAACCGCCTCCTTGTGGCAGGTATGGGCAGCTTATAAAGACCAGAAGCGTGAGCTTTTCCTCCCTTCAAACGCTCAAATTGCAAGTGCTGGTATCGCTGGATTAATCGAGAACTCTTCCTCATCCAGGCTTACTTATTCTTTAACTGCTCCTCCACCACACCCTAACTCAGCAAAACCTCCTGCTACTAATGCTATCACATCTGATGTAAATGGATCGTAATCGAGGTAGTCCACTACACAACAAAGTATAATATTCAGAGCAAGCAAACCTCTGTTGATTAGCAGCTTGAAAAGTCTCATGATATAGAGATAATACGGGATGTTTTCGGCCCAGCAACAAGAACAAATAACAGGCCATATTGATTTTCTTTTTGTATAGCACTGTACAGTTTACCTCTCTTGAGTGTGGAAGATGGATCTTTCTTTGAGAATGGCTTATGTAAAGAACCTTTAGACGATGCGCAATATTTTTTTTGCATTGATAGTTGAGTTGATTTTGACTTTGGTGTATTTTACTTGTTAAGTTTTTGTTGTCTCGATCTTTCTTGTGCGCGTCTATTGCTTAGTATTTTACTGTGCACTTCGTATATGATGTACTAACCACATGTAGCTTGTTGACTCAGCTGTGTATTATCTCTAACGAGTATGTGTGACAAAATAAAAAGTATGCCAAATCCCAAGTAACATAACCAAAAATTGAAAGAAAAAAAAATTCAACAATCGTGATCTTTGCCGGAGCTATTTCTGTTTACTGTCCGATCTTTCATCGTTTGTTCTCCTTTACTCAAATTTCTATAAATTAATTTATGCTGATGTGTTATATTCAGTGGTGAATGGTCACGCAAAAATGCTCATAACCTGCTATGTATTCTTCAATGTTTCTTCCTTGTTTCCGGATTAAAAATTAATGTTCACAAAAGTAGTATTTTGGGCATTTGTGTTTCTGATGAGGAAATTTCTGCTATGGCTAACGTTATAGGCTGTGGTGCGTCTAAATTGCCTTTGAAGTATCTCGGAGTTCCCGTGGGTTGTAATATGGCTCGGTGTGCTAATTGGGATGTCATCACCAATAAATTTTCTTCCAAGCTCTCTCATTGGAAAACCCGTATGATTTCTGTTGGAGGCCGTCTCTCCCTAATCAAATCAGTTCTTAGCGCCTACTTATTTTTTGTCGCTTTACAAGGCTCCTGTTTCATTATGCTCTAAGTTGGAGTCAATACGAAATAACTTCTTTATTGGTGGTGAGATGGGTGAGAAAAAAATGACTTGGGTGAGCTGGAATAAGTGCCTAGCTAGTAAGAATCTGGGAGGTCTCGATATTGGCAGCATCTTCGCTCTCAATGTTGGTCTTTTGTTTAAATGGCGGTTCATGCAAAATTCGTCTGATCTTTGGGCTAGAGTGATTAAGGCGATTTATGGTCATAATGGAGGTATTCATATAGATTCCATGAATTCCTCTAACCAAGGTACGTGGCGTGGTATTTTGTCTATGGTTAACTCTCTTAAATCCAAAGGAATCGACCTGTTGTCTTTGTGTACTCGTAAAATAGGGAATGGGGCGTCGAATAGATTCTGGGAAGACGTTTGGTGTGGGAACCTTCTGTTAAAAAACTTTCTCCCGCACGTATATCAGCTTGATAAGGACAAAGAATGTTACGTTGTTGATCGGATTTCATCTCATGACTGGAGTAATTTCTTTAGAAGAAATCCGAGAGGTGGTATTGAAGCCTCTCAATTATCGAGTTTGCAAAATCTTATTAGAGATGTTGTGTTATCTGATCAACGTGACTCCTGGATATGGTCGCATGATATCTCCAAAGGATACACCGTTGCTTCTGCTCGCCGATTGATTGATTCTCGCATTCTAGATGTTGGCCCTAATGCTACTCGTTGGAACCGAGCTATTCCTATAAAAGGTAATGTTTTCTTATGGAGGTTGGCTCTTAATAAACTTCCATCTAGGGTGAATTTGGACAAGAAAGGTATTGATGTTGATTCGCTTCTATGTCCCATTTGCAACGACGATGTTGAAACGGTTAATCATCTTTTCTGTTGGGTTTTACGATCTAAAGAACCAATTAATTAACACGAGTACGCAGCGGAATTAAAGATCACATGTAGAACACATTAATTAACAAGGATAGAAGATGTATACCTTTTAGCACGAAACGATACACCGCTTAAAGGTAACCGTTAACACCGTCTTCTATATACGCGTGTGTATAACGTCACACGCGAAAACCCTCCAAGATCTAAAGCAAGATCTCTCTAAGTCGACACACACAATACGTTCTTAGCAAACAATGAAGTATGCTAGTACTAGTAGTGTTTTAGCAAACGAACACCGTAACACCGCAACACTTGAATCAAATCAACACGCGAGCAAACACCACGTTAGTGGTGGTGGTGGATCACGATCGCCAAACAAAACTCCAAAGGGTTGTTTGGTTTTTGGCCGATCGCAAGAAGGGAACAAAACCCCTTTTGGGTTTTTGTCTCGGTCGAACAAACAAGAGAGGAAGAGAGTTTTAGGGTTTTAATTCTTTTTGCATTAGCAAATAATGAACCCTTGATCCCTATTTATAACCTCTAATACTTGGAGTGCAAGAAAAGCAATCCCACCTCCTCTTGGAGTGGGATTCGGCCGAACAAAGGGAAAGGAAGGGCAAACCCTCACTTTCCTTTTTCCCGTTTTGCATATTAGTCCCTAATGTTTAACTATTAAACATTTAACTAATATATTTATTTATCGTTTACTAAAAACACTAATTAAACATTGTTTACGTATTAACGTGTGCGTCCCCTTAGGCTCGAATAAATAATTCGGACATATATTATTTACGATGGACATATTCCAACAGCTCCCACTTGGACATGTAAATAATATAATAACATTGGTAAGCGTCTAGCAACACGCCAATGCTCCCAAAATATTCGAGTATGGTTTCACAGGGCATGAACAAATGATTTATGAATTTACAATCCCTTTGTTTCCGATACCGTTGTTAAATTGGATATGGATCAATGTCATTCCATATTTAACGATTCTGTTTCTCATATATGAAGTAATCAAGATTACTGAAAATCAATGAGACATATCTACATGAGTTTTCAGGTACGGCCATACACACATCTGATTATTTCTATGAGGGGCCCAGTGGTATCTTCTTCAACAATTTGAAGGAACAAATTCTATATTGACTACAAGTGTCTAGTCATCATGTGGCATAAACCATTCTGACATAGCCCTTATTAGTTACCTTATTCAGGACAACTTAAACTATATCAAGAAGGAATATCCACATATGCTAAACCTACTTGCGTCTCAAGTCTAAGGATTTATGTAAATAAAATCACGTACAAGATTCACTTGATGACGTCGATCCATAAAGTGATATTCTTGTGGCGGGGAAATCCAATATTCATCTTATGAATATCATGTGAGTTTGGTGGACTCATCCTTAATATCTCCAATATCACCAATCACTCAGAATTGTCTTAGTTTAACAATATTCCCATATTGTTAATCGACAACGGATTAATTTAGAATAATACATTTATTATTCATGGATTTAAACATGCAAATATAGGACACAATTTATAATATAAAATAACAAAATACCAACGTATCATTATCATAAAATAAAATTGTTTTAACATCCTTTATCCAAATACTAAAACACGGATCTACATGAAACTACTAGCAGGACGAAGCCCGATGTTCCTAGCATGTTGGGTAAGCTTCCTATTTGATAAAGCCTTTGTAAAAGGATCAGCTAGATTGTTATCTGTGTGAATTCTTTTAGATGTTGTGTATCCTTATTTCGCCCAGTTCAACACACTCGCGAACATAATGATATCTTCTATGATAGTGTCTGGCGCCTCTCTGAACCCCCGGTTCATTAGCATAATGAATTGCAGCTGAATTATCGCAGTACATATTCAAAGGTTCATTTATCGTTGGTACTATACCAAGCCCTGAGATAAACTTCCTAATCCAAACAACTTCCATGGCAGCTTCTGAAGCAGCTATGTATTCAGATTCTGTAGCAGACATTGCAATGGTACTTTGCTTGGAGCTATTCCAATCCACTGCGCCTCCATTCAAAACGAAGACATATCCTGTCTAAGACTTCGTGTCATCTCTATCAGTCTCGAATCCAGCATCGCAATAGCATTCAACTCTAAGTCTAGGTGATAGGATTCCACCATAAACCAAGAACATATCTTTAGTATTTCTTAAATACTTAAGAATGTTTTTCACAGCAGTCCAGTGAAGTTCACCTGGATTCTGTTGAAATCGGCTTGTTAAATTTTGCACGAACGCAACATCAGGTCTTGTGCATCTAACCGCATACATAATGGATCCTACAGCTGAAGCATAAGGTACATTTTTCATGCGATTCACCTCTTTAGGCGTTTGAGCACCTTGTGATTTGTTCAAGTCAAGTTTTTCTTGCATGGGAATGGTACCACATTTGGAATTATCCATCTTATATCTCTTTAAGATCTTATCCATGTAAGCATTTTGACTAAGTCTAATTAATCGCTTCGATCTATCTTTGTAGATTTTGATTCCAAGAATAAATGCCGCTTCCCTTAAATCTTTCATAGAAAAACACTTTCCAATATAATTCTTTACACTTTGTAAACTTGGAATGTGATTACCCATGATTATTATGTCATCTGTCACACCCCCAAAATCAGGTAGCAGCGGAATGGTAACAATGAGGTGCTACGTCAAAGTACAACAATCAAGATATAGGAAACGACCATAAATGGACGTTTTAAGATAAGATTTCATTCGATGCCATAGCAAAATATCGGAGTTTATACATTAGGTCCCATATGTTTTATAAGTCATAAACATTTCACATACATTTTTAATTATACCAAAAGCTTCATAATACCAAAAGATGACTTAAGTTTTTAAAGATAATAAGAGTTGCATAGACTTTAGATAAAACACAGAATCCGTCTTCATTGATATCCGCCACGGCTCCCCTCCAATCTTCATACCTTGGGACCTGAAATTACATGTTAAAAGTCAACACAAAGGTTGAGTGAAATCATAGGTTTATCGATAAAAAAGGTGGACCACAAGATCGAAGTAATAGTAGACTCTGAAACACATCATAGTCCAAAACGATTATTATTTGGCTCTAAGCTCATGACCCCGAAGCACCTTAACTATGATTTGAGCCCCAACAGAATAAGGATGCATGCCAAAACCTAACACCACTCCAAAGTTAAATGCACATTGAATCAAACTAGTGACCCCAAGAAAAGAAGGGGATTGTCAGTCCCTAAAGATCTATCCAGTAAAACACGAGTGCTTACTACAATAGCAATTAACGGTTATCATGAAAAATAGGGACTTCACGACAATAGGTAACTTAGGCATTAATAATCAGGCAAGTAATCTGGATAGCATACACATTGTAAACACTTTGACAAACCTTGTGTCCAAAGTAAAACAACAATGTAATTCACCCCGTAGAGTTAGTAAAACAATCAATGTAGTAAAAAAAAGGGCTATGAACTCACCACGAGTGAAGGTAAACTCAACAATATTCTACAAAATAAAAATGCCGTCACGAAGGAATCCGAAGGCAACCCTAATCCAATATTGTCGTATAAGTACTGAATCACTTAGATTATTTATAGGTCGTATAGCTCATCATACTATCGTTCGGGGCTACATAATTAAAGTCCATGTAGTGATTGTATGAGGACTAGTACACTTTAAATCGAAATCCAACAACTCGTTGATACGCCAACCCCCCGGAGGGCCTCATTAAGAAAACGTCCCTATAATATAAGATACTTTGATTAACTAATCCACGATATAAAATCAAATAGCTACAATCACCATCTAATCGTTTTAGTGAAATCATATTTTATAAAGTAAAAACGTATAAGTGTATTTTTATTAAAACTGGCGTAACTTACTCTGTTAAGTCTGTTTCTTTCCGTTTCTTACTCCACGCCTACTATTAGGGAGATGAGTTTATCAAAATATAACATTTTCTTAAATATGATTTTTCTGATTGAATAGTGATTTTTAACTGAATAGTGATTTTACTGTTCATAACAGTTATATATTTATTTTTATAGATTTAGTTATCGTAAATCTCGTAAATGTCGTAACTTATTCGTTTTAACTCCGTTTTTAGCGATTCTTTCGAGCACGTCTTCGTATTTAAAAGTTTTATCGATTTATTGATGTTTTAAAAGTATAAGTTTTTGTGGTGAATAGTAACTTTTATAAAAGTATATATTTAACGTAAACTTGAAATCGTCGTATCTTTTTCGTTATAAATCGGTTTTTTGAGTTCTTTACATGCCCACGATCCTTGGGACATGTAGTATCTTATAAAATCATAAAATAGAGGTGTAAATTTTTGAATTCAAACAGCCCCTAAATGGGTTTTTCTCAAAATGTGTTTAAAAGTCATTTTTATAACTTTTTAGCTTAACCACTTTGTTACAAGTCCATTACAACCCTTATTAACATATGTCTTACATACTTAGGGTTCCTAGTCCATGATTAGTCCACATGAGTCCATGATAACAATATTAACAAACCATTACATCATATGAAAACATAAACTTTCCATAAGTAACTTTTAACTACAAGTTTATACTTGTACATTTTTACACTTAACCAACATGTTACAATACTTATAATCCCATTATATCATGATATTACCAATAATATAACATATGAAAAAGTGTACAAAACAAAGATCACAAGTACAAATCCCTTTTATATGATTAAAAGTATCCTAATGGTGATTTTACTATATAGAATATATATACACATAAAAATCATAATTATAAAAAGTTGAGAACTTTTAGATAACCTTAGTGTGGTGTATGATGATGGAAAACACAATCTAAACCCTTGTTTAGATTACAACCCAAGCTTACAACACCAAGAAAACCCTAAATCCAAGTGAAACCTTAACCTTGAACTTTCTTGCTTTAACACTTGTAAAGGCTTAACCAACCCTTCTAAACACCTAAGAACATCTTAGATATGTGTGTAATTGTTGTAAATAAAATTTTGTATGGATTAGGTGTTGTTTTTGGGTGAGTCGTGGCCTAAAGGAGGACAAAGGGAGAGATTTTATGTTTTACACTTATACAAATGAGATGTGTGTGTTCTAGTTGCTAGTTACTTTCCTTATATACTTCTTGTAGCTAGATGTAATAAGGACTAGGTTCATAAAAGACATGATGAGGAAAACAAGGAAGCCTTATGGTCTTGGTCTCAAAAAGAATGGAACATCCCATAAAATTAAGGAAACATGTTTTCAAGTTAGATATTTCTTTGGTTTTTCATATCTATAACCGGCCATGAAAGTGTTTTTGTGATATTATGGTGTAATTTTTATGTATTGGGTATAAAAGTGAGTATTTGTTGAAGCGTAGAAAAAGTTTTGGTGCTTCTGGGTATACCTAAATGTATTAAATTGGGAAACGTAAACGTTTTACGCAACCAATAAAAATAAAATATAAAAAGTTGATTATTACTTTCGTAAAAATAATATATTTCTTGCTTGACGTAAACTTTAATTCGTTTGATATCCGTTTAAGTTAATTGTTGATTTTTAGTTTACGCGATTTAACTTTAACTATTAAAATTAAAAGTAAACGCGTACGAGCAAAAAAATAATTAGTGAAATATATGACGCCGTAAATGACCTGAAAATACGAAATGTTACAGTCTCCTCCGGTTAGAAGAGCCTTGTCATCAAGGCTCAAGTTGCGGCACTTGAGGAAAGTACGTGTTCGGAGAAAAGATGCAGATATTTCATCCAGAATTGGTCTTCATATTCCCAGGTATACTCAGCTCCTTGCCGAGAGTTCCAACGAACTTTGACTAATGAAATTCTTCTTCGCTTTAGCTTTTTCACATCTCGTTCCACGATCACAATAGGTTTTTCAACAAAATGTAGATTTTCATCAATCTCAATTTCATCCAAAGGCACTTGAACATCTGGTTCCGCCAAACATTTCTTGAGATTCGACACATGAAACGTGTCGTGAACACAACTCAGCTCCTAGGGTAACTTTAGTCGATAAGCTACAGGCCCAACACACTCTACTATTTCAAACGGTCCCACATACCGTGGTGCCAGCTTTCCTTTCTTACCAAATCGTACCACTCCTTTCCACGGAGATACCTTAAGTAACACTCGGTCTCCAACTTTGAATTCAAGAGGCTTACGCCTCTTATCAGCATAGCTTTTCTGGCGACTTCTTCCTGTTTTCAATCTTTCCTTAATTTGAACAATCTTTTCAGTCATTTCTTGCACAATTTCTGGTCCAATAAGCTGACTTTCTCCAACTTCAGTCCATATCACGGGGATCTACATTTCCGCCCATATAAAGCCTCAAATGGTGCGCACTTAATGCTCGTGTGGTAACTGTTATTATAAGAAAACTCAATCAAAGGAAGATAAGTATCCCAACTGCCACAAAAATCCATAACACAAGCTCGAGCATATCCTCCAGCGTCTGAATAGTACGCTCACACTGACCGTCGGTCTGAGGGTGGTAAGTTGTACTCATGTCTAGTCTCGTACCCAATTCTTCTTGAAAAGCTTGCCATAAGTGTGACATGAATCGACCATCACGGTTTGAAATGATTAACACTGGCACACCATGTCTTGCTACAATCTCATTGGTATAAATCTTTGCTAACTTCTCCATCTTGTAGTCTTCACGAATAGGTAAGAAGTAAGCCGACTTGGTCAATCTATCCACAACGACCCAAATCATATCATGCCCATTGCTACTTTTAGGCAACTTTGTGACAAAGTCCATTGTTATCTTTTCCCATTTCCACTCAGGAATTTCTAGTTGCTGAAGAAATCCTGAGGGTTTCTGATGTTCGGATTTAGTCTTAGAACACGTAAGACATCTGCTAACGTACTCGGCAATGTCTCTCTTCATACCAGGCCACCAATACAAGTCTCTCAGATCATAGTACATCTTATCCGCACCCGGATGTACTGAATATCTAGAAGTATGAGCTTCATCCATGATCAATTTCCTTACACCACCAACTGATGGAATCCAGATACGATCAAAGAAGTAACTTTCACCATCATCACGTTGCTCAAAGTGTCTTTCTAATCCTCTTAGCAATTTAGCTGGGGCTTTGAGATCCTTGGAAGCTTCGCTCTGCGCTTCCAAAATCTTAGTCTTAAGTCCAGAATGAATAGTAATACTCATAGCACGTACTCGTCTTTGCTTGAGTCTTTCTTTTCTGCTCAAGGCATCTACCACCATGTTCGCCTTGCACGGGTGGTATTTGATCTCACACTCGTAGTCACTGGCTCGATCCACCGCCTTTGGTGCATATTTAAATCTTTCTATTCAAATATGTACTGGAGACTCTTGTGGTCAGTGTAGATAACACTTTTCGTCCCATAAAGATAATGTCTCCAGATTTTAAGAGCGAACACCACCGCACCTAATTCCAGGTCATGGGTGGTATAATTTTTCTCATGCTTCTTCAACTGTCTTGGCGCATATGCTATCACTTTGCCTCGCTACATCAGCACGCACCCAAAACCTTGTTTTGATGCATCATAATAGACCACAAAGTCGTCGGGTCCATCAGGGAGTTCTAACACAGAAGCATTGCATAGTTTCTCCTTCAGAATTTAGAAAGCTTCATCTTACTTATCGCCCCACACATAAGCCTTATTCTTTTGAGTCAACGGGGAGAGGGGCTTGGCGATCTTGGAGAAATTCTCAATAAATCTCTGGCAGTAACCCGCCAATCCTAAAAATGAACAGATTTCAGTTGACGATTCAGAAGTCTTCCAATTCTTGACAGACTCAACCTTGCTAGGATCCACGTAGATACCGTCACGGTTGACCACATGTCCTAGGAACTGAACTTCTTTCAACCAAAATTCACAATTAGAAATTTTGGCGTATAACTTCTCCTTCTCGAGTAAGTCTAAAATCGTCTTCAGGTGGACTTCATGTTCTTCTTCTGACTTTGAGTAGATTAAGATGTCGTCAATGAACACAATTATAAATTTGTCCAAATACGGTTTGCAGACGCGGTTCATTAAGTCCATGAATATTGCTGGTGCGTTCGTCAGCCCAAATGGCATGACTGTGAACTCAAAGTGCCCGTATCGAGTTCTAAACACGGTCTTCGGTATATCTTCCTCTCGGACTCTCAACTGATGATATCCCGAGCGAAGATCTATCTTCGAGAAACAACACACACCTTGTAATTGGTCAAACAAGTCATCAATTCTGGGGAGAGGGTGATAAGTGTTAAATTGTATACATAAAATACCCAGGATTTTGCCAATAAAAGCCAAAAAAATATGCCAAAAAGTGGAAATATGTGTGCTTTTGTGTCTCAACGTGCAGGAAAGGATATCAAAGTCAAAAAGAGCAAAAACGAGCAAAAACCGACAAGAAATAAAGAGACAAGTACAAGAGAAAGATTTGAAGCCAATATCGAAAGCCGGATCAAGACCGTGGTCGAGAAAAGTCAAGAAAGTAAAGAAAAGGACAAAGGAAAAATGACCATTTTGCCCTTACAATGGAAGATTAAAAGACTAAAATACCCTTTGGGCCCTTCTACACCATTCGGATCACAAAAGCCCAACAATGAGCCCAAAATCAAAACCATATCTAAGTTTACTAAACTAGAGGGGCCATATATGTCAATTCCGGAAGTTGTTTTAACACTATATATTGACAAAAAGAAACAGAGGGACTACTTATGCAATTAGCCCAAAGTTTCAAATTAAACAGCCCTTTCCCCCGTCCCTTTCCTCTCCCTAACCGTTTAAAACCACTTTTCCCGCCAAAACCCTAACAAGCCCAAATCCCTCTTTTCTTCTTCCCCAGCTCTCCCTACTCTTCCCCCACCTCGTATTTACAATCTCCACGTCATTTTTATGACGTGGCAGCCTCCCATTGGTCTGAACACCTCATCATACATCATCTACGGCTAAAAATTGAAGAAAAAAAAGATCAACGGTTGTGATTTAACAGAAGTTTCTAGAAGCCTCTCTCCTCTCTTCATCCTCTCCTATAAATAAAAGGCTAGACAGCAGTTAGTTGGTGGGTTATTTTTCAGTTTTTCAGTTAAATTTCAGTTTTCTTTAAGCTTTTGTTACCAATCATTTTAATTCAAGTTTTAAGCTTTCAATCACTTGTACCTTTGTATTCTCAGTTTGTACCTTACTTTACATAATCAATAAAAGCTAAACATTCAGTTTACTTGTGTTTGATTTCAATTTTTAAAGCTGCTTTGATACAATAAGCCCTCATAAGCTCATTGAAGCTTAAACTAGTTCTTAAGCTCAAATTTCAGTCAAAGTTTGTTTAAAATCATTTAGTTACTGTTTTTGTTCAATCCAAGTCAAAGTCATGATTACTTGATTACTCTTGATTCAATATTGGAAGCTTTTGGAGTTGACAAGCTCATTTCAGCTTATTGAGCTTAAGCTCAGGTTTTAGAGGCTAAGGTAGCCATTAGGATTGTGTTTTAAGGTCACTCACTCAACAAGAGTGACCTAGAGTTCAGAGACTACATAAATCAAGGTTTTCATTGTTTAATTTTCATCTCAGCTCAATTTCAGCTTAAATCATTTGCTTATTGCTATTCATTCTTGTTCATTCCTTTTCAAACATGTTTGTTTAGGTTTATTTTCTATCTGTTTTAAGTTTTCATTAGTTAAAACTTGTTTAATCTTCATTTTGACTTTAATTCTGTCATAATAGTAGGAAAAGCTAGCTGATAAACTAGCTTATTTCTTTTAATAAGTTCTGGTTTTTAGTGCTTAAATAGCTTAAGTAGTTTAGTTTTTATAAAAGTAGATATAAGGATTAGCTAGTTTAGGTTTTAAAATAGATTTTAAAAGCAAATAAGAATAAGGCAGTTGAGTTAACTAGTGTTTGGCATTACACAATTTTGACTCTAAAAGTCAATGACCATTAGTCTAATCCTTTTCTTTAGTTGAGTTTCTTATAAAAGACAAGTTTTCCAAAGGATTCAGGAGTTAAATTTGCATTCTTAGAGATTGTATAGTTTAAAACAGTTTACTAGCACCAGGACACTTAAAGTGTTAAGTAGAATTAGAGTCAAGTCACTCACAGCATTCTAGTGTTCAAATTTGGTTAATGTAGGCTTAGAAACATTTAGTTAGTCAGTTTATGAGTTCTAAACTTAGAGTTTTGGCCTGCACTTAAGGTTTTACCAATTATATCAGCATTAGCAGTATTTACTCAGTAAGTACTGCTGTTGCTCATCATTCTTCTAGTTACTTTTTAGCACTTGCAAGTAGGTGATAAGAATTTAGATTTAAGCAACTTAGTAGTATTCCATTAGCTCTATAAAGATCATCTTTTAAGTTTCATTTTTAAGCTCTAGTCTAGTCCTAATTTTCCTGCAAAAGTTGAGTTAGCAGCAGCTGAGATTTCAAAGATTGTCTTTTGGATTTCTAATTTCTAGTTGTTCATTCCAAAATCCTTTTATCTAGGTTTATTCTATATTCATAGTATAGCTTATTTTCAAAATTCCAGTTTCTAGAATCTAGATTTGAGCTAGTTAGCTTATTAGAAGTTGCTTAATAACAGTCATTAAGCTGAACCTTTACTTTTTAAGATCAAATTTCTTGTTAATCTAGTTTTCATTTAGCTTATTTCTTTTTAGATATCCCTAGTACACATTATAAGCTTCATTTAGTTTCTTTTGGTTTTTACTTTCATTGAGTATTAAGCTAGAAATAAGCCAAAGTTTAGAAAAGCTAAATTTTCAAAGGAAAATCATAGTTTCTGTAGCACAGGTTTAAAAGCTTAATTTCTTGCTTATCTAGTTGATAAAATGTCAAAGTGCTTTTATTAAAGTTGTAGTAGAAAAGCTCAGGTCCAACTTTTCTATTTTAAGTTTTTGCTTATTTTCACTTTTGCAATAAGCTAAATTTTGTTAAGTCGTAGGGTCTGTTTGGTACTTTTTCAATAGTTAAGGGTGTAGTTAATGTGTGTCATGTTTTCATTATATGTAAATTTAAGTTATTCTTTCCCCGCCTACCCTTTATTTTCATTTGTTTCACTTTCTACCCTGTTCTTTTAGGATAAATAAAATAGTTTTAATATTCTTAATTAGGTTTAATAAAGTTAGGGTTTAAGAGTTAATAAGTAAAATTAGGTTTCAATTGGTTAGTAAAAATTGGGCATTTTCATACCATTAGTTTTCTGCACATTTTTAGTAGTTAAATATCATTTTTCTTTATTTTTTTTCAATTGAATTTGTATTTTCTAGAAATTAAATAGGTTTGTGTAATTTCTTTTTCTTAAGAAATTCATAGAAAATAGAAAAATAGTAGGAAAAATCTGATTCTTTTTGTAATAATTTTCTTTTTCATTCTAGTATTTTTGAAAAATAAAAATAGATTTTTAGTGTTAATTTTTAGAAAAAGTTTATTTTTAGTTAATTCATTTTTCTTTAAAAATTCATAGAAAATACAAAAATAGTTAAAAAATTCTAATTCTTTTTCCTAAAATTTTCTCTTTAATTTTGTGATTTTTAGATATAAAGTTTGTTAGAATTAGTGCTTTAGATTTTAAATTCTAGTTTTAGCTCGCATTTTTAATTCAAATTTGTTAATTTTTCGTATTAGTTAAACGTTTTTAATTCTTTAATTGTTTTTATAGTTTAATTGTGCTATTATATTCGTAGTGTAATTCAAAAATCAAAAATCCTTTATCCATTCTTGACTCGAATCCGAATTATTCCCGAATTTCAATTCACGACTTCGTTGGGATATGACCCGAGAAGAAAATACTTCCCGGTTAAAAATATACGTATTGTGTTTTCTTAAGTGAGATTTTATCCTTTTATATTCTCTTGTTTGAGAAGTAATTTGGAAAGAATTGTCACGGGATTTATACTATACATATATAAATTTGACTAGTGCTTACACACGTACCACTACCCGATGCCCGAAATAGACCAGAAGCTAGAGTCCTTGGAAGGGTTCAAGCTAACATGTTTCCTAGATGCATACAAAGGTTACCATCAGATATGCATGGCCAAAGAAGATGAAGAAAAGACGTCATTTCACACAGAGCAAGGGACATTTTGCTATGAGAAGATGTCGTTCGGACTAAAGAATGCTGGAGCCACTTACCAACGGCTAATGGATAATGTGTTTGCTAGTCGATTGGGTAGAAACATTGAGATATATGTCGATGGCATGATAATAAAAAGAAAGAACGAGGGCAACTTAATATCGGATATTGCTAAAACTTTCGACACGCTCTGTAAAGCCAATATGAAGCTCAACCTAAAAAAGTTCACGTTTAGGGTAGAAGTCGGACAATTTCTGGGGTACATGATAACTAACGAAGGAATCCAAGCAAACCTAGAAAAAGTCCATGCCATAATAAACATGGCCTCTCCAAGAACCTTACGTGAAGTCCAGGCACTTAATGGCAAACTCGCAACACTAGGGCGCTTTTTGGCAAAGTCTGTAGAAAGATCATTAGCATTCTTCAAGACGCTGAAAGGTTGTCTCAACAAAAAAGGATTTCCAGTAGAGTACTAAAGTAGAGGAAGCCTTCCAAGAATTAAAAACCCACCTTCAGTCCCTACCGGCCCTAACAGTACCAAAGTCAGGAGAGACGCTTATCCTATACCTAGCAGCAGCTACCGAAGCCATAAGTGCGGTCCTCCTAACAGATAGAGGAAACGTGCAAAAACCGATATACTTTGTCAGTAGAGCATTACAAGGATTAGAGTTCAACTACCCTAACCTTGAGAAAGTAGCTCTCGCCCTAGTACACGCGGCTTGACGGTTGCGCCGTTATTTTCAAGCACATACAATACGTGTCGTAACCGATTAACCAATCCGACAAGTCCTTTTGAAACCCGAGAACTCGGGGCGTCTACCAAATAGGCTATTGAGCTTGGAGAACATGAGATAATATACAAGCCTCGTTCAGCAATTAAAGGACAAATTCTTGCAGACTTCCTAGCAGAGTCTCTCATGCTCGACAACTTTTCCAAGGAAGGTAACACCAACACATCAGGGAAAAGCGACTCGCCCACATAGACCCTATTCACTGACGGTGCATCCAGCGTAGAAGGATCTGGGGCAGGGCTAATCCTGACTGACCCAGACGGCCGAGAGGTAACTTACGCTCTCCGATTTAACTTTAGAACCTCCAGTAACGAGGCTAAATATGAAGCCCTTGTGGCGGGACTAGAGCTCGCCATTCAAATGAAAGCTCAACAGTTGAACGTATACACATACTCTCTCTTGATTACCAACCAAATGAAGGGGTTATATAAAGCTAGAGAAGAACTAATGAAAAGATACTTATCAAAAGTCCAAGAATTACAAAAGCATTTTCGCAGCTTCACAATAACACAAATCCCTCGCTCAAAGAATAAACGCGTTGATGCTTTAAGCAAATTGGCGTCCTCATCTTTTTCTCACTTGACAAAAAGTGTTTTGGTCGAAATCGTCCCGTGTAGAAACATAGATGTCAAAGCTGTGAACATTGTCGAAGAGACAAGTCCTACATGGATGGACCCAATCATAGATTAATTAAGCAATGGAACCTTGCCAAACGACCCTACAAAAGCAAGGAAAATAAGGATTAAGGCACCATAGTATTCTCTCAATCATGATGTGCTTTACAGGAAAGGATATCTAGCCCCGTAAATAAGATGAGTTGGACCTGAACAAGCAAACTATGTCTTACGTGAAGCCCACTTCGGATCATGCGGTGCACATGCGGGAGCAAGGAGCATTGCTCAAAAGGTCACAAGACTTGGATACTATTGGCCTACAATGTATCAAGATGCTACAAAAATTGTAGAAACATGTGAAAAGTGCCAGCACCATGCACCGACGATACGACAACCGCAATGTGAACTAACAAGCATCTCGATCCATTGGCCCTTCTACCAATGGGGAATCGACATAGTGGGACCATTCCCAGAAGCTCCAGGACGAGTCAAATTCTTGATAGTCACCATCGACTACTTTACAAAATGGGTGGAGGCCGAGCCAGTAACAACGATAACTGGCCAAAGGATATTACATTTAGTCTGGCGCAATGTTGTGTGTCGTTTTGGGATCCCAGGAATAATCGTCAGTGACAACGGGAAGCAGTTTTCCAACAACCCTTTTCGAGAATGGTGTGAGGAACTTAAAATCAAGCAAAATTTCACTTCAGTAGCTCACCCACAAGCCAACGGACACACCAAGGTCACTAATCGAACAATACTGCAGGGCTTAAAGGCAAGACTCAGAAAAGCTATAGGGCAATGGGTCAAAGAATTGCCAAACGTTCTTTGGGCATATCGAACAACGGCTCGTGTAGGAAACGAATGCACCCTTTCAGCCTAGTCTATGGCTCAGAAGCTGTTTTATCACCTGAAATAGTTTTACCAACTTACCGGGTCAGCAACTTTGACCCAACTACAAATGACGCGAACCTTCGCCTCAACCTTGACTTGCTCGAAGAAAGACGAGAACTGGCCTCATTGCGGAATGCAAGGTACAAAACACAGACAAAAAGATACTACAACAACAAAGTGAAGCACAACCAATTTAAAATTGGTGATTTCGTTCTAAGAAAAAACAAGGCAAGTAGACAAGAGGGGAAAAGAAAGTTAGACCCAAACTGGGAAGGGCCATACCAAGTAACAGGCACCAAATGCGCAGGAACGTTGGTGTGTGCTTAAATACACATACCTTTTACCTTTAAAAACGAGCTAAAATAACCAAAAACGGACTTAAAATGCCGTAGTTTGGGGTGTGGGGTTGTTTGTATTTTTGTTTTGAAATATGTTCGCTTTGCGGACTATAAGGGGCTGTGAGGGTGTTTGTTTTGTTTGGTAGGGCGTCGTTGTGGGGAAAGAGGGTAGGAATTGTATTGTTTTGTTTGGGAAGGAGGCGAGTCGTGTTGGGAGTAGTAGTTGGGGATGAGATTGGTGTCTCTGGAATTTCGGAGCTGAGGCTTAGGTGGGGAGTTTGATGTAATATTGTAATTTTATGTACAGTTGGCTTTTTAAAGTCATTCGCGTTCGCATTCTAAGACGGAGGTCATGGTGTGGTTAGGATAATGTGTATGAGCTTATTGGTGTGCGGACTGGTAGTAAAAGGTTTCGTCTATAAGGGTGACGTTAGCGCTTGTTCTCTTTTAAATAGGACGCTATTGTTTTTCGAGAGGCGTTTTGTAGTTAGTGGGGCTTGTAGTTTTATTTGCTTTTTGGGTATTAGGCTATTATGGTGTTGGGTGTACCTGTTTGTGGGTGAGGGGTTACTGTGCAAGATGCTCTTATGTATTGACGATGTTATCATTGTGACAGCTGTGGCTTTTTCTTAGTTATTAGGCCGTTGTAGTGGTTAAGGTGGTGTAGGGTCTTTAAAACAATGTTCCAAATAGACCCTACTCTAATAACTTATCACCCGTACGAGTTAAGATTAAATAATAAAGTTTATTAATATAAGTAAAAGATAAGAAGTAACTATAATCGCATATTCGAGATGCACCGACTTAAATTTGATGCATCTCTATAATTTAAGTTGCATTATAAACGCATCATAACGAGTTTAGAGCTTTATAATAGATGCTTTTACGTATATTTAGTGCATCTTTATTTTTTATCTTGTTTTGTTCCTTCTGAATAGTGTTGAAATCAAGAGTAACAATCTTTTGCTACAATTACACATCAAATTAATTTTCAAAACTCCAAAATGATGATGACTATGAATTGAAATGCATATAATGCAAGTCGTTGCATCTAAAATGTGTGATTTTAGTCACTTCTCACCACTTCTTATTTTAATTTACTTCTCACTGGATCCCTACTCTAAATATACATAAAATAAAACATTATATTACTCAGCCAAACCAAAGCAATATATCCTCCAACGTGTATAAGCAAAGGAAATCAAATATAACTTAATATCAAAACTTCGTAACTTCATGATACAGATATAACTATATCATAACTTCATTGTTAAAACTACATGTAGTCGACAGACTTATATTATCGTGTACATATATCAAGGACCACCGTTTAGACAGCTCGACTATTTATTTCAAACGACAGGAAGCTAACAACTTACATACCACGAGTCAGTAGCATCTACCTCACTATACAGAGAAAAATTGGCTACATGTAAACATAACCAACATCTATGGTACGCCCAACATCTCAGCAGTAACCACCCCCGAGCTCCCTACAAAGACGAGTGATCTCAAACTCCAACGCACCGATATGAGCCCGCAAGTCCCTGTTTTCACCAACGAGACGGTCAATCTCTTGACGTTGCAAAAAGTTATCCCCATCACGAGACGGTCAATCTCCCTCCTTAGGTCTCCTACGAAAACACTTAGCTCCTCAATCGCTACAAGTAACGAGCGGTAACGCTCCTTGAAACTAGAAGAACGGCTCACATCTCCCATGGGTCCATAGTTATAACCAAAATCAAAGGGTACCAACTGGCCATAGTAGTTAGCACCGAGGTACAACGGTAGGCCTATACCTTCTTGTGGCTCGGCCACGCTTGGCGTGATTTGTGGCAACCAACTGGCATTCAAAACTTGCATCATCATAGACCTCCTCAATCTTGAAACCACCATTATAAGGCATTGGTCCTGGTAAGTAGCCTCC
>BQNB010027126.1:4042-57914 GCA_026074375.1 Tanacetum coccineum | reverse complement strand
AGTTTTAGTCTTCCAAAACTATAATCAAGCAAGTCATTGACTTTAGGTGACAATCTTGTTGCTTTTCAACATCCAAATTAACATAAGTTTAAAGACTTTAACTCAGAAATTATTTTTACAAAATAAAACCAGATAAGAAACACCACATAAAGCAAAAATTTGGTTATATGTAAGTGACAATATCAGTATATATATTTACAATTTACATGATCAAGATTTGACTTTTAAAAGATGGGATGTAAACAATAGAACCTAACAATATGGTTGATATAGTTGTCAACTCGTCACAACCCGATAGCAACCCGACAACCCAACCCGATTCAACCCGACCCGTTTTGACCCGAAACCTGATAACCCGATATGTTATAGGGTCGGGTTAGGGTCAATATTCGAGACACCAAAACCCGAATCAACCCGACACGTCTAACCCGACAACCCGACCCGATAACACCCTTACATAGTGGTCTATTCGCTACTTAGGCAACACGTAATCAGGAAAAGGCAACGTAAAGTAACTGTGTCTATAGTTTGAAAACAAGCAATGTTTCTCACCCAAAATAGTAAATTAAAAGTAGTAAAACATGGGGCTATGAACTCACCTTAGCAAAATGAGCAAATAATAATCACGCAAGTAAAAGATGATATAGAAATCTAGCCGCGACCTAGAATAATAACTCGTCTCAGAATCACGAAAAAAACATGCCAAGAATTTCACAATATGTTCATCACCAAAAGACATCCATGTGTATTTGCTTTAGTTTGATTATCAAATCATGACGAAATAAAATCATATTGTTTTTCGTTAATTTTCGCCGTTTAACAAAAAATTACCATTTTTAGAAAGTTTCTATTTTAGGAATGTTTTTAGTTTCAAAAAGTTAATACCGTCCACTATATTTATTAAGTTTCCATATTTTCAAAACGCACTAACTAACTTTAATCACTTAACTTCTATGTCTGTTTCGCTAAATTTTTACCAAACTTACTATTTTTAGTAACTTTCTCGCTTTTCCTAAAATATGTTAACGACGTCTTTAAATGATACTAATCAATAGGTATGTGTTACTATATGTTTCGCTAGTTTTTAGAAAGTCCATAAATGTTTGAAAGTGTCCGAAAATTCATTTTACTATTCATATCAGCACATTATTCATCCGGTTTTGTTGAAAAATGTTTCAAGTTTCATTTGGCTATAACTTGGTCGTTTTAAATCCAATTTTAATGTGCGATATATGAAAAACTATCTGTTCAAAACGAGCTCTCCAAAAACTACTTTTACGCCTAATGAAAACATTTTTAGGTCGACTAAAACCCCAAAACAAATTTGGGACAGCAAGCACTTTTTATCAAAAACGCAACCAAAATCCACCCAAACTTCACAATAGTGCCTAATCTAGCCTAATCTCCATTCACAACTAATCCACAACAAAACCACACCTAAGACTAACCTAATCCCTTTATTTCTATCGTTGCAACTCTCATTCAACTCTCATCTCACCAAGAACATAATATTTAACTAGTGAAAATAAGGTAGCATCATTATTTATGAAATCTTGTTTTATAATCTTTCAAAAATAAAAACACAACATATGGATGAATGGATCTTTGAACATATAAGAAGAATATAAGTAAACCATAAAGAAAGATCCAAGATACTTACAAGAATGAAGAACAAGCAGAGAAATCACAAGATCTATACCCTAAAATAATAGATCTATAAAACCCCAACAACAAATCTTGAAACCCTAAATTAGATCTTGAAGAAAAACCTTGAAAACTATGATCAAACTTTTGGGACACCCTTAGATATGGTTAGAAATAATATTGAAATAGATGGATCTTGGACAAAATTAAAACTATGGAATATTGTTGGTGTTGTTTTTCTTGCCGTGACCCAAAGGAAAGAGAGGGAGAGGTGTGTGAGTTTTTGTTGAGGCTAGAATTGTGATGAATGACCTAAAATTCTTATAAGTGGTGTTTATATAGGTAAAGGTTCTAGGGTTTAAGATATTTTTGGGACTAGAAGTGGGTGACTAACAAAAAGAGTGAACTAAGGACTTCATGGTCCTTGTGGTTCATCCGATGTAGGCCAATGAGGGGGGAAAAAGGTTCATTGTTTTGCTTTGGCTCCAAGTTTAGTTAATTAAATCCATTTCAAGTTAGTGCCTTTGTGGTCCTCACATGTAAGGTGATGGTTTTCTCTCTCTCTTATATTGGTTTGGGTGGGGTTGAGGTTTATGTTTAGATATGTTTTTAAATAAATGTTTGTTTGATTGTGGGGGGGGTTTTAGTATTTGATATTGTGGATTGTATTAGGTATTGTTGGTTGTTATTTTAATGTTATATTTGAGTGTAAATTTTGATAGTTGAGGGTTTTAGAATTGTTTAATTTAAAGTTGGGGTGTGAGGTTTGTTTTAAAGGTTTGATTGTTTGATTGGTAGGATATATAAGGTGGTTAAGTTTTGTTAGGGGGTTGGTATGAATCGTGTGAAAAAGCATTTAGGTATGGAGTGGGTGGTATGGATGGTGTGCCGGGAGCAAAGAGAGCTAGAGAGAGAAATATTAATTTTGAGCTATAATTGAATGAAAACCCTAAGTTCTATCAAAAGGTAGTTGATAGGACATGAAGTAAGGTTAGGGGACTCAAGGCTTGCACACATAATATGAAACCTAAGGCGAAGTGTCCATCACACTACCAAGAGAGTGGTGTGGCTTGGGTGGGAACGCACACTAGAAAATAAAAGGAAGGGTTCAAGCGTGGTGGAATCACTAATGTGACAGGCATTTGTAAATAAATCAAGTGAGAAGCGCAGAGAGATGCAACCTAGTGGAGGAAGTGTTGGGTCAAGGGGCAACAGTGAGCTGGTAATGAGCCTTTGGCTTTTGTAGTGGAGGACAAAACAAAACATGCCACTTTCTTGCATTGAGTGTTTTATTTTGAAATTCAAACTAGAATAAAAAGATGCGCTTTGATTTATTTAAATGGTGTATGCGTGTGGTTTGAGTATGGGGGAGGATAAACGAAATTTTTGGCTTATGAACATGAGATGGACGATAACTAAAGTTTACATGAAAAGATTTCGGGTTTCTAGGGTTCCGTTAGGTCAAAAACGCGAAAACACAATTTAAACGTTAAGATGTAAAAATAAATACCGGGAGTGATCGTAAACTACGAAACACTTAGAAAAGATAAATAACTCATATAATATCTAAACTAATCAAAATCCATCGAAAACGCGTCCGATGACGTTTTCAGATTTACGCGGGTTAACTTCCTGGTAAACTGCCGGATTTAAACGTAACGTATAAAAATAAAAAATAATGATCGAAAAAGTTTAAAATATTGATCGGAAATTCTCGGGGTGTGACATTATTCCCCCGTTAAAGAAGCTTTATCCTCAAAGCTTAAGACGTAGGTTCAGGATTAACGAAAAGGTGAGGGCACTTTTTCTTCATTTGGTCTTCGCGCTCCCAAGTAAACTCGGGCCCTCGTCTCGAATTACAACAGACCTTCACGATTGGAATACAACTTTGCTTTAGACGTTTAACTTCTTGATCCATAATTTCAACTGGTTCCTCAATGAAGTTAAGCTTGTCATCAATCTGGATCTCATCCAACGGAATGGCTAGTGGTTCGTCTACGAAACACTTTTTCAAGTAGGAAACATAAAAAGTGCTATAAACTTGGCTTAATTGCTCTAAGAGTTCTAGTCGATAAGCAAGTGTTCCTACTTTTGCAAGAATCTTAAAAGGTCCAATATAGCGAGGGTTCAACTTCCCCCATTTGCCAAAACGTATCACCCCTTTCCATGGTGACACTTTCAACATGACCTTATCTCCAACCTCAAACTCCAATGGCTTACATCTCTTGTCGGCATAGCTCTTCTGTCTATCTCGTGCAGCTTGAATACGCTTCTTGATCCGGATGATCTTCTCAGTTGTTTCATGAACAATTTCTGGACTAGTGAGCTGAGCGTCTCTAACCTTAGCCCAACAAATAAGCGATCTACATTTTTGGCCATAGAGAGCTTCAAACAGTGCAGCTTTGATACTAGTATGATAGCTGTTGTTATAGGAAAACTCCACCAAAGGTAGGTATCTATCCCAACCTTTCCCAAAGTCAATCATACAAGCATGTAGCATGTCCTCCAAGGTTTGGATGGTTCTCTCACTCTGACCATCAGTCTGTGGATGGTAAGCTGTACTCATATCCAATTGAGTACCTAGGGCTTTGTTCAATGATTTCCAGAAATGAGAGGTAAACTTACTGTCTCGATCAAAAATAATCAAAACTGGCACTCTATGCCTCGAGACTACTTCCTTCAAGTATTGTCTCGTCAACTTCTCCATTGAGTCAGTTTCCTTCATTGGTAAGAAATGAGTAGACTTTGTGAGTCGGTCTACAAATACCCAAATTGTATCTTGACCAGACGTCGTCTTTGACAGCTTAGTAACGAAATCCATAGTAATGTTCTCTCACTTCCATACTAGGATTAAGGTCAAACCAACAAACCAGATGGTTTTTGGTATTCGGCCTTGACTTTGGCACAGGTTAAACATTTACTAACGTAGGTGGCAATCTCAGCCTTTATATTCGGCCACCAATACAACTTCTTTAAATCTTGGTACATCTTGTCCGATCAAAGATGTACCAAATACTTTGACTTATGCGACTCGTGCATAATCAACTCTCTTAAGTTACCTTGACAATGTATCCAACTTCTCCCATTCAAGCATAACGTTCCATTGGCACGTTGCTCAAGCTTCTTAATCATTCCACACAGATCTTCTATTCCATAATTCTCCTCCTTTCTCGCCTCAACCTGAGCTTCTAGGATCTGCACAGGGAGGTTCAGACCAATCGTCAAAACAAAAGCTCGAACTCGTAGTCACTCAACAGCTCCAACCATCTACGTTGTCTCATGTTGAACTCTTTCTGATCTAGAATATGTTGCAAACTCTTATGATCAGTGAACATAACGCACTTCGTGCCGTATAAATAATATCTCTACATTTTTAGAGCAAACACTATAACTCCAAGCTCTAAGTCATGTGTAGTATAATTCTTCTCATGAATCTTAAGTTGGCATGACGCGTAGGCTATGACCTTCTCCCTTTGCATCAAAATTGCGCCCAATCCTTTATGAGAAGCATCACAGTAAACCATGAAGTTTTCACTTCCTTCGGGTAAAGCCAAGATCGGTGCACTACACAACTTCTTCTTCAACAGTTGAAATGCAGCTTCTGCCTTTCCACTCCAATCAAACTTCACGTTCTTTTAAGTCAGCTTCGTCATAGGCTTGGAAATTTTTGAAAAACCTTCGATAAATCGTCGGTAATAGCCAACAAGACCTAGAAATTGACGAATCTCGGTGGGAGTCTTGGGCAATGCCCAATCTTTGATTGACTCGATCTTAGCTGGGTCCATGTGAATGCCTTCACTATCAATCACATGACCAAGAAATTATACCTTTGACAGCCAAGATTCACACTTCAAAAACTTGGCGTACAATTCCTCCTTCTTAAGTAACTCCAAAATTAACTTAAGGTGTTCTGCGTGCTCTTCTTTGCTCTTGGAGTAGATCAAGATGTCATCAATAAAAATGATCATGAATTTATCTAAGTACGGTTTGCACACCCGATTCATCAGATCCATGAATACCACCGGTGCATTGGTCAGTCCAAACGGCATCACTTGAAACTCATAGTGACCGTAGTGTCTCCTAAACGCCGTCTTTGGAATGTCTTCCTCTCGAACTCTGAGTTGGTGATAACCAGATCTCAGGTCGATCTTAGAGTAGACTCTTGACCCTTGCAACTGATAAAAAAAGTCGTCGATTCTCGGAAGTAGATATCGATTCTTCACAGTAAGCTTATTCAGTTTACGGTAATCGATACACATCTGAAAAGATCCATCTTTCTTTTTGACAAACAAGACCGCGGCTCCCCAGGGTGAGGAACTCTGTCTTATAAATCCTTTGTCAGAAAGTTCTTGTAGCTGAGTAGACAATTCTTGCAGTTCTGACGGTGTTAATCTATACGGGGTACGTGCCACAGGTGCAGCACCAGGGACCAAATCGATTTAAAATTCGACTTGTTTTTCCTCTTGCTTCACCAAATCCATTATTGTTTTTACGGTTTTGATCCTTCAGCTTTAGGCAATCACTCCTGTAGTGTCCTTGCCTTCCACACTTGAAACAAGTTAAAACTCTTTGATTCACTACTTGACCCATCTAAGTAGAAGTAGTGGAATTTGTGACCTTACAATCCCGGGTCAAATGCCCAACCTTGTTACACTTCTCACATCTCACAGTGCAAGGCCCTTCATGATAAAGCTTACATTTGTTGCAGAGAGGCAACGGTCCATTATTTAGTTTTCTCTTATTGTTGCCAGCCGTATAAGCTCTTTCCACATTCTGACCTCCAACATTTAGCCATTTGAATGGTGGCTGTTGTCTATGGTTGTCTCTTTGATTGACCTCTAATCTTCTTTTGTTCTCATCATTTTTCACAGCATATCCCTTCAACTTTTGGTCCATTAAGTTGTTAGCAATTCGGACGGCATCTTGAAGTTTTGTAGGTTCAGCAACAATTACATTCCCTTGGATGTTATCGAGGAGTCCTCCAATGAATTTCTCAACCCGATCCTCCTCCTCGGGGACCATCTTGGTGCACATCATAGTCAACTCTTGAAATCTCTGTGTATAGGCAGCTAAATCATTGTTCTTCACTGTTAAATTCCAAAGTTCAAATTCCATCTTTTGGATTTCATTTATTGGGCAGTACACTTCAGCCATTAACTTCATGAGCTCTCTCCATGACATGGTGAATGCAGCCTCAGTCCCAATAGTCCTCTTATGTGAGTTCCACCAAGTTAAGGCACTGTTTAACAATGTGCAAGTAGCATACTTGACTTGGTATTTCTCTGGACAATTGTTGATATGGAAGTCTCACAGTTCAGGCCCTTCATTGATTGATAGCTTACATTTGTTATAGAGAGGCAATGGCCCATTATATGGTTTTCTCTCATTATTGCCAGCCGTATAAGCTGTTGCCACATTCTGACCTCCAACATTTGGCCTTTTAAATGGTGGCTGCTATCCACGGTTGTCTCTCTGATTGACCTCCAATCTTCTTTTGTTCTCAAAATTTTTCACAACATATCCCTTTAACTTTTGGTCCATTAAATTGTTAGCAATTCGAACATCATCTTGCAGTCTTGTAGGTTCAGCAGCAATTCCATTCCCTTGGATGTTATCGAGGAGTCCTCCAATGAATTTCTTAACCCGATCCTCCTCTCCTGGGACCATCTTGGTGCGCATCATAGTCAACTCTTGAAATCTATGAGTATAAGCAGCTAAGTCATTGTTCTTCACGGTCAGATTCCACAGCTCAGATTCCATCTTTTGAATCTCGTTTCTTGGGCAGTACACTTCAGTCATTAGCTTCATGAGATTCGATACGAGATATAGTCATTATAAATGGTAAATAGGGTTTATATAGAAAAATTGTTAGAAATACGAAAAAGTGTCGGTCACTACCAATATAGTCAGTCATAGCTCATAGTAAGTTGTTAAGTTAAGATAATAAGCTAACCGGGCCAAAGGCCCATGGACAAGCCCACTAAGGGTCCATGGCCGGTCTTGGCTGGGATATATAAACCCTCTTCATAGCTTGGAGAGGGTGTTGGTTGTTCATTTGTCACATTTTTCACAAAGCTAAGACTATTTTATTTCTCTCTCTATAGTGTCATCCAACAACATCTTTCATCTCTCTAAAACTATAATTATTACATTCCATTACTTGTGATAAGTTATTCTACAATTTGGTATCAAGAGCCATGGGGGGGGTTGGTTTTTTAAATTGGTGGTAGGTTATGCGTACGTTTCTTTTACTATGTTCTAGGCGTAGTTTGGTTTGAAATCTTTCAAAAGTTTTATCACTTTTTTAGGGTTTTAAAAACCAACTTGATCATAACTTTATTACTATTTATCTAGGTTTAGGCTCATGGAAGTACAAGATAATCTGTCAAAAATCCTTAAAAATATCATCTTTTTGAGTCTTTTTGGTTAAAAGAGGGTTTTGTACCAAGAATCTTGATTTCAATTTTTTCGTGTCAAAACGTTTAAAGTTTTGCGTTTTAAGTTCTATATAGTCTTAGATAGTTAAAAGTTGTACAATAAAAATCAGGTTAAAAACGTAAAAAGTGAGTCTTTTGGAAGATTTTTGATTTTCTGAGTTTCAATAGTGTATCGGGCGATCTATCGTGCGCGATGTTCAGGCTGATCTGATACGCGTGGTAAGTTAGGCGTCTATACGCGTGTATCAGTTAGGTGATCTATACGCATGTATAAGTTAGGCGATCTATACGTGTGTTTAATTAAGGCGATTTATACGTTCGTTTATACAGGCAATTTATATGTTTGTTTATACGGGCGATCTATATGTTACTTTACTACAAACGATTTATACATCCTCAATTTACACAGGTGATTTATACGTGTGGGTTTTTAACAGGTAATTTATACCTTACATTTTAAATAGGCGATTTATACATCGTCTTTTACAAAGGAGATTTATACATTCCTTTGTAGAGGTGATTTATACATTTTGCTTGGGTAATTTATACGCTTGACTAAGGAGAACTATACACGTTTGTTAAGTGAATTATACGGTTGTTCTTTGATTTGTAAAATCCCATGAAGATTTGATTTCTCGGTTTTATCAAGAATTGTTAAAAATCCGTTGTTATTCAAAAGACTCAAAATTCATTAATCAAACTAGTTTAACAACAACAACCTCTAATCACTGTTCGATCATTTTAATTCTTAACACATTAATAATGGATCCTATGATTTCCACTTGGATAAAAGAATACTCTTGCTGAGTACATGATACTCTCCGGTGCTGACAATCGTATCCACCCATGTGGACACGGACCTGTATGTTCTTGGAAAGTTGAATGGGAATTATACATGAAAATATGAGAACACGGAGAATGATACTTGAATCTGTGACATGGTCCTCTCATTTTGCTACAGTTGAGAGAGCGGTTCATCCATGTGATCAGAACAAAGAAAATATGGCTAATTATTTGCTGCTGGAAAGTTAAGCTTGATTTGTGATATGAAGCTACCAATATCATTCTTCAAGGTCTTCCTGCTGATATCTTATTCAACTGTGATCATCACAGCAGTTGCTAAAAGATTTTTGGGAGGAGTTCAATTTCCAATGTAAGGTTACATCTTTGACAAAGTGGAAAGAGATGTAAACAGTAGGATGCATTTGATAAGTTTACTCACATCAAGGGGAATCACTTCATACGTATTACTTGTGATTTACTCAGCTGATTAATGATAGGAACATCTACAAGATGAACATGGAGCAATTTCAAGTTAATACCAAGTTCTTAAACAGTCTTCCACCTGAATGGAGTAAGTTTATGACTGATGTCAAGCTAGTTAAGGATTTGCATACCTCCAACTTTGATCAACTTCATGTATATTTTGAACAACACAAACTCCATGCAAATGAAAGTAGTTTTATGCTTGAGATCGTCACAGATCCACTTGCATTCGTTGCAAATCAGCAGATGACACCACCTCACTTCAACCCTTATCAATCACCCTACAACAATCCTCAACTTCAACAACAGTTTTCACCATCACAACAGTTTTCACCATCACAACAGTTTTCACCATCACAATATGGATCAACTCAACCCAATCAACAATACTCATCTCATTATCTATTACAAACTCAATTAAACCATTCATCCATTCAACCATCGCATACATTTCAGTCTTAAATGAATCATCAAACCTCAACTGTTCCACAAGTAATTCCTCAAGTTGCTTATCAATCACCTCAAGCCCCTACACAACTTATGACTGAGGACACCGTTTGTAGACCTCAGGTTTGCAAGTTCCTGTGTTTTCTACCTGGGTTGATCCAATTTCTTATCTCAAGACAGCAATTGCTTTTTATAACCCGGCTGTGTAAGCTTCTTCAAGGTTTCCAACTACGCAATAGTCCAGCTCAGAATTATCTAATCCAAGAACCAAGCATACTTATTCAGATCGGCAGGGTTACAGTGCAACAAGTTCAGGGGAGACAAGGGCAAAATTATTCTGGTACTACTTATAAGAACAATGCTACAAGTTCAAGGGGAAAATACTACAACGGGGCAGGCAAGAGTTGTTAAATGCTACAACTACCAAGGTGAAGGACATATGGCTAGGCAATGCACTCAGCCTAAGCGAGCCAGGATATGCTGCATTGGGTAATAAGGAGTAAGCAATGTTAGTAGAAGCACATAAAGGCCGGACAAATATTAGATGAGGAGGCAACTCGCATTTCTTTGCAGATCTAGAATTCAGCATGTCAAGCTCAGACAGTCGTTCCTCATATGTGCTTTCCAGATGAGGATCTCAAACTTTTGATTTTGATATAATAATGATCTCTCAAATGCACAATGCGGTTCTTATGGCAACATTTTCCAACTATGGTTTATGATGTTATCTTAGAGTGTACCAAATTCTGAAACCTAATCTTAATGAGATGGATAAACCAATGTGGTGCTTGCATTTTGGGATTTTGAACAATCACCAGTTAGGATTTTTAGATATTGAGATATCTGTGATTGCAATATTATTTCATATCTTAATATTTGCAGAAAACACAACTGGAAAACTATTCAAAATACTAATTTGCAGGCACAACAAGATTCAATAATTTTATCTGTGATTGAAAAAATGTCTGAACAAATGATTAATCATGTGAATAATTAGGAAAAGGCTAATAAGGAACAAAATAATGAATCATATAACGCTGGACCTTGAGTGTATTAAGGAAAGGTTCAAAGACTTTTGAACACGTCTTAATATTGATTTAAAGTCAGTCGTAAAAAATAATTGATTCTCAAATGTATGATATGATTAGAGAGAAACTTACACTCAAAGAACAAATTGACTCACTTGTAGCAAAATCTTTTCTAAACAAATCAAGAAAAAAGAGTCTTGTTGCAACTCTGCAGTTTTCAAAAATGAAATCCTATAGAAAAAGAGATATTAAAATTATATGGAATACGAATTGTTTACGAAAATAAGATTAAGGGAATTGATAATATCATTTGTTAAAGTGGGGCCATTGCTCAGGACGTGCATATGTTAAACTAAGACAAAGTGTTCTATGATAATACACACAAACAAGCTGTGGGTTATAAAATTCGTTTTACCTTAAGAAGCTCAGCGGATAAAAACAACCTTGTATGATGGTGTTGTTTTTCTAAATACTCTTGTTGCTATGGATGTGATTGATACGAAGAAACATTGATTTTGGAAGAAGAGAGTCGATCAAAAATGCTTGAAAAGGCAAAGGATTTTGAAGTTGTTGCGAAGAAAATTTCTCATAAACCTATTGATTATGGAAACTTAAATAGCCTAATTGATGATTTTGGAAAACGTTTTTCTCCACAACAAGAATTTTCAGCTGAACAAGAGTTTTGGTTTCCTATACTCAATCCAAACTTTGAACCTTCTTACACACCACCTATCATAGTGGATGTTTCCTCAGTAAACTTACTAAGGTGTTTTTGGGTGAAGGCCAAGCCTTAAAAACCTTTAAATTCCGCCTCAGCCAGTTTGACTCTATGGTAAGAAGCAGGACTAACACTAGTGCTCTTGAAGACGGTTGGAATGGAGGTTTGAACATACAAAAGCTGGTTTTACAAAGAAAATTTTTCATTTCTAAAAATCTTTTAAAGACATCTTCAATGTGTTGATAAATATCTTCTATAATGGATGTCTAGTGAACGGGATGTACAAACAGTTTTTGATGCAAATGGAAAGCCTTGTTCTGTTTAACAGTTTTCAATTAGGAATTGCTAAGAAAGGATAATTATTTGAAAATGACAACTCTTGTAAAAATCATGTCTAAAGATGTAATGTAACTGTTGTTGAATTCTATGTTTTGAATAACATTTGTGACTATGATATTGGCAAAAGTGTTGTGACTTGTGTGAAAGTGTTTGAATCTTGTTGCTGAGCTTACCAAATCAAAACAAGCTATATAGTGATCTTTTTGACTAATATCTTTCACAACTTGAAAAACATTGTATTTCTCTTGAACTGTCAATGTAATTAAAACAAGGAGTTTTACAAAATGATAAATCGTATGTTAGTCAAAATGCTAGTTGAAATTCAAGAATATTTTGTAATCAATGATTTGAAAGATCGAATGGCAAGACAAAGACCGACCATATGTAAGTTGAAGGATACCATAAAACTCCTTTGGAGAAAGATATTAGAAAAGAATGTTCATCATGAGAAATGTGATCTTGAGCCCATAAATGAGGAAATGGAGAATAGTGTGGCAACATTACTTTCAGAAAACGAGCAACTTTGGAATGAAATTAATCATGTGAAACAGGTTTTTAAATATCAGTTTGACTCAATCAAACAGGGACAGTGTTTGTCAATAAAGAACTGTATGACTCTTTAATCAAACAAACTGTAGAAACTTAAAATCTGTGGAAAATGAGGTTTAAGTTCAAATTCAAGACAAGGTTTTTGTGATTACATCATTGAAAAATGATTACGAAATTAAAAGGGAAAGAAATTGTTGAAAATGCTGCACAAATACCCATTGCCACCACTATTGCTCCAAGCATGTTCAAGCTCATTTAAGTACGTTTCATCCTTGGTTATTGCAAATTAGGGAGCTCACATAGGTCTATATTAAGCAACTCAAGAAAAATGATGAATATTCTTGGGGAAATAGTTTCGACCTAGCTAGGCAATACAACCATTGATAGTGAGTTAGACTTTTCTTGTAGTATGCCACAAGAATTCAGGAGTGGCTTGTATATGTTCAAGTTAGTGGCCCTAATGTTGATATCACCTTAGTTTTACAGAAGATTGCTGTCTACACAATGAAACAATGTTTTAGAAAGTTAGGTTTGCTGTAACCATCACATCCTCGAGAAGACTCAACAGTTTGAGTCTTCTTCTAAAACATCTTTCTTACACACTTATGTTGTCTTCTTCTGGAGTGAAGTTGTTTACTAGTATTTACGGATCAAAGTCTTCTAGGCAATAAAAGAAATGATAAGATCTCATACAAAACCAAGTGGAAACAAGATAAGAATAACGTAGAAGCCAACCTAGGAAAGTTAATAAATTAAATCATGTTGTTAAACCTGTTTGTGATGTTGATGTTAAGCATTCTCTATCAAAAGCAAATTCTAAAATTCTCTGTGCTTCTTGTAATAAATCTATGTTCGATGTTGTTCATGATAAATGTCTTCTTGATTTTGTGCATAAAGAGAATAGCTGTTCTAAATCTGCTAAGAAACAATAAAAGAGTTAAAAATATTTAGAAGCACTAACGGTCATTTGTATTCACTGATGTAGGATATAAGTGAAACCTACAAGTAGAACTTTCAACTCTAGTTGGTAATTCGTGCCTTTAAACTAGGTTTAACACAACTTAATGTAGTGCCTTCTAAGCAAAACACTTCCCATCAGATGAAAATATAAAATCAGAGGATTAAGTTATTGCAGGAACCAAAAAAATGTTAATTAAAACCTTTGGTTCGTGTAAAAAGTAAGATTGTAGATTCTAAAAATGCTAAAAATAAAAAACAAAAATAAAACCACTCAGACACAATAACCTTGGGGATCCAATGCGACATATATTCCACCGTCTTCTTCTCTTGTCATGACAGGTTGTCCAGATTGTACTATGGTATCTGGACTCCGGATGTTCGAAACACATGATAGGGAATCGCTCTTAGCTCATGAACTTTGTCAGTAAATTTCTAGGTACCGTTAGATTCAGGAACGACCAGATTGCAAGGATTATGGCGGTATGGTGATATCAGTGGGAAATGTTGTAATCTCAAGGGTATACTACGTTGAGGGCTTGGACATATTTGTTTCCAGTTGAGACAATTTGTGATGCTGTATCTTGAAGTTGCATTTCAGAAAAACACTTGCTTTATTCGCAATTTAGAAGGTGTTGATCTACTTTCAGGGTCCCGTGACACAAATTTGTACACAGTTTCTCTTGATGACATGCTTAAATCATCTCGGATCTGTCTTCTATCTAAAGCGTCAAAGACTAAGAGCTGGTTATGGCACCGTTGGTTATCTCATCTTAACTTCGGTACTTTGAACAAGCTAGCTAAAGACGGTCTTGCAAGAGGAATTCCTAGGCTTAAATTTTAGAAAGATCATTTGTGTTCAGCATGTGCATTAGGGAAAAGCAAGAAAACCTCTCATCAACCCAAAGCTGAAGACACTAACCAAGAGAAACTATATCTTTTGCATATGGATTTGTGTGGCCCGATGCGTGTGGCTAGTATTAACGGGAAAAGGTATATCTTAGTGATAGTCGATGATTACTCAAGATTTACCTGGGTTAGATTTTTGAAGACAAAAGATGAAGCTCCTGCGGCCATCATCAAATGCATCAAAAATATTCAAGTTCGTTTAAAAGCCACAGTCCAGAATGTTTGAACAGATAATGGAACCGAATTTGTCAATCAGACACTTCGTGAATGGTATGAAAATGTTGGCATCTCGCATCAAACCTCTGTAGCTCGCACTCCTCAGCAAAACGGTGTTGTCGAAAGGCGAAATCGGACTCTTGTTGAAGCTGCTAGAACAATGCTAATCTTTTCTAACGCTCCATTATTTCTCTGGGCCGAAGCTATCAATACAGCTTGTTATATCCAAAACCGTTCTTTGATACGCCTCCGATACAACAAAACTCCATACGAGCTTATGCAAGACAAGAAACCGGACTTATCATTCTTTCATGTCTTTGGTTCACTTTGTTATCCTACCAATGACCATGAGGATCTGGGTAAATTTGATGCAAAAGCAGACATAGGGATTTTCGTTGGTTACGCGCCAGCAAAGAAAGTGTTCAGAATCTACAATAGAAGGACCCGGACAATTAATGAAACAATCCATGTAACGTTCGATGAGCTAACAGCAATGGCTTCTGAATAATTCATTCCAGGACCCGGGCTTCATTATATGACTCCTTCTACATCCAGTACAGGACTCAGTTCAAATATTGTTTCTCAACAACCTTGCTTGCCACCAAAAATAGATAATTGGGATTGTTTGTTCCAACCAATATTTGATGAATACTTTAACCTTCCACCAATTGTTGTTTCTTCAGTTCAAGAAGTTGCCGCTCCAAGAGCTGCAATATTAGCTGATTCTCCTGTGTCAACTTCCATTGACCAGGATGCTCCATCAACAAGTATTCCTTCATCACAAGAACATGTACAGTTTCTAATCATTTCTCAAGGTTTTGAAGAATCACCAAAAACACCAACATTTCATGATGATCCACTTAATGAATCTCCTAATGAAGACTCGACCCCCACAAAAAACCTTTGTTAAACAAAAACTTATGTAAACGTAGAGGCTTTTGAAACTCACCTTGAGTGAGTAATGTCGAGTGTATCACAATTAACGCGCCACGCGAATTTTGATCAAAATGCATACCTATATTAATTAATGGTCGTGTAAGTACTGTAAGTACTTAGACTTAACAACATTTGAACTAATACCTAAATAGAGTGTGTTACAATCGTTACTGATCGTTGGGCTATATAATTAAAAGAGGTCATGACATGACGTTCGAGGAGTTAGGACACTTTAAATCGTAAATCCAACAACTCGTCGAAACGCCATCCGAAGAGGCCTCATTATGAAACTCCCTAGTAATATAGTACTTTGATAACCACATAATATTCTATATAGCTCAATCACCAACTAATGGTTTTGGAAAAATTGTGTTTAACAAGTTAAAACGTTTATAATTACCGTTTAGTAAAACTGGCGTAACTTTCGCGTTTTAAACCCGATTCTCGCGTTTCTTATGTCCATCTTTTCGTATCAAGACGAGTTATCATAAATTGACATTTTTGAATTTCGGACCTACTGGTGAACAGTAACTTTTACTGTTCACATCAGACGTGAGTTTTATAAAAATCGTATTCGTCGTCGTAAAACCCGTAAATGTCGTATTTTATTCGTTATAGCTCCGTTTTTAACGATTCTTTCGAGGACGTTCTCGTATTTGAAAGTTCTATATTTTTATGAGGTTTACAAAAATATAACTTTCTGTCATGAATAGTAACTTTTATAAAAATAGTTTTATAAAAGTATTATTTGTCGTAAACTCGCGAAATTCATAACTCGTTCGTTATTAATTGAAAAATTACGATTCTTATCATTTTGGAATCCTAAAAATGTGTATTATTTGTTAAAAATACTAACCCTTGCTGTTTGAGATTTTTATAAAAATGTTTTTATAAAAATTCATTTACGACTTCGTTTATTAACGTATAACTTGTTTTTAACGTAACTTTTTCGTTATTAATCCGTTTAACAAGTTTCTTACTTTTTCGGAATCGTCGTGAAATGTATTATTTTATAAAAATATAAAATAAGTATGCCGAGACTAAGCTAAAAATTAGTGCAATGTATACGGGGCATCAAACTTTAAATGTTTTCATCATGAAGGGTTTTATAATTATTTTGAAGATAATTTATTAACTTGTTCATTTAATTGTTATCGGGTACAGTATATATGTGTATACGTTTCGCGATAAATTGGCGTTTTTTTAGGCTACTCCTGGAACACATAAAACTTTTCTTACGCTTCTACAATTACCACATTTATACCCAATACATAAAAGTTAACATAAATTATATCATCTACATTATTATGTTTGCCGAAAATCTTGCACTTGGACATGTATTTATATCAAAAAACTTATCATTTACTTGGTATTATTCACCATTACTTCATCTGTCCTAACCATACCTAGCATACTTTGACTAAGGGCCCAAACTTAAGACCAAGAACCCATTACTTGGACCTTAATTTGATATCCTAGACAATCGTTTGCACCTTACTGGCATCTATACTTAAGAGTTAAACACTTACCATACATCCTACCACTTTATAATAATAAACATATACTACCTTTGCTCTCTATTGCTCAAGGCCTCAAGACTAAGCCCACCAAACAAACCCATATCAATTTTTATCCATACCCATACACTTCTAGATACATCTATTCTAAGTATACAAAGGCATTTGCAGCATTGATTCAACCATTTCCATAAGTATTTCTCAAGTAAAAGAAAGTTGGGGTCTATTATGTAGACCCCCCTTTCCCGCCTATGGAAAAGCTAGGGTTTCTTAAGTGCAAGCTTGGTAGTTTGTGGACTAAACATGGTTTAGTACTGCTGTATCATCATCATCATACCTCATAAGGTTTACTTGAACTCTTTATGTTCTTATAACTTTCATTTTTATGCATATGATTATTCTATTTAGCTTAAATCACCATTTAGGATCTTTAACATGTAAAGAGAAGTTTTTATTTGTTGTCATCATAATGTACACATTTATATATCCTATGATGTTGTTGACATCATGTTAAAAGGGTCACACAAGTGATTTACACACTTCCGCTTGAGCCTCAACATCAACATGTCATAGTAAGGGTGACTTGTGGCAATTCTATATTTATGAATCAAATTGTGACAACGGAAAAGAAACGATGGTGCAGATTTCTATAAGAATCAAACATTGTTTCTAGGTTATGATTGACGATTGTATAAATTTTTGAAATGATTAACACTCTCGTGTGTCACAAAAACCACTTTAGCAAGTGAACGTTGATTGATGTTCCAAATCAATTTTTTATTCCAATCGATGAGATAGTAACTCGACTGGTTCACTTCAATATGCGTCTGTTGCTTTGAGACGTGCCGATAATTGAGAACATGCTGAGTACGATGAATTCTAATACAATATGTTAGATAAGTAAATACTACAGTGGGAAATACCTGTTAAGAATATTCATTTTAAATTGAATCTATCGATCAAGGTCGATCCCTCACGGATTCGAAGGTTCTTCCAACCAAAATAGGCGGAATGACAAAGCCATGTTCGTCCCTGCTTTTTGCTATCTGATTTATTTCAGGAATATTTAAAGATGGTGATGGAGGTACCTGATTCCAGTGACTCACAAGATTCATAGGGCATGGTTATGTTTTAAAATCAGCGTGTTTATGTATCACCGCAGAAACGAGACAGCAGAATGATAGAGAGAGATGTCTCTCGAGTCATTGTATTATATGGTGTGTGTCTAGTGAGAGTAGATGAGGTTGTTGAGATGTAGATAGTAGCGCCTTTCTCTGATACCATACGTTGTTGCTTGTTGCTTGTAGAGATGTTGCGGAGAATGCGAAGAGGAGTGCTGATAGTGTGTTATAAAGGAGAAGTGTGTAGTGAGAAAAGCATGTGCATTTATAAGCTTCTTCATAGATTATCAAATCAAGAAAGGTCATGAGCATGTTACGTCCAGAAGTTACAGTTTCATGAGATGGCAAAGTTTATACATAGATGATCGAAAACGAGATTATTATTGGTTGATGATTTCAAGAAGCTCAAAGATCACATTATGTTAAGACAAAGAACTAGTCAAATCCAAAGGTCAAGGATTATACATCAAATCACAAGTTACTGATTGAAGTTAAAGATCTACGAGTCAAGACCAAATTTTTCAATTATTGTACTCGGCCTGTCTTTTATACCCTCAAAATATTGAGGGGGGGGGGGCATTAAAATGTTCCTGATAGATATTGTGTTACATTTGTCCCCGATTGTTTAATCAGTTAAAATATCCAAATATCAAGGGATTAAACATTTTGGAATAAGGGGAGGAAAAATGTGATTTAAAACTGAATCTAAATTGTACTGAAATGTGATTCATATAAAATGGATCAATTACACTCTCTATACTTAGCCATTGTACTACGATTACGGTGCACATGTTAAGGGGGAGCTTTTAGTGATGATGAAAAACTTTCAAAGTGTAAATCTTTTGATATTTATATCAAACACTTTGATTGAACTTTTCAATGATTTTGGAAGGATTATGATGGAATACACAAAAAAGACCGACCATGTGCTTAAATTTATGGAGTTATAAGGTTGTTATTGGCATAGGAGTTAAATCCTCATGTATCCAGCCAGATCACAGGGACGGGATCTACCCAAGAATATCACTAGATTGGTGTAGAAGGACCTTAGGGTATGATACAAAAGGAGAAAAAGTAAGAATGGGAATAATGCGACTGGAGATGGAGCTAAACACTGGCAATAAACTCCCAACAAGGTGTAGTTTATGAAGTCTCGGTAGCATTAAAGGGTGTGAAAGAAAGGAAGCCCTCCATACACTTAGGCAGAAACCAGGGATAATACATAAACTGTTGGAAACACTAAGTTGTTGTTGTCATTGAAGTTAGTCTGGAACCCTAGTGACGCTATGCACAACCCTCCCTAGCCACTTAAGGTCTCTCAAAGACTCTTGTTTCATTTCTCATGGAGAATACATGCATTTCTATAGAACGTTTTTCTACTCCGAGTTAGTTGTTATTAAATACTGGTGCAGTCTGCCTACCCAAGCCTGACGATTAACTAAACAAAGTACACTATTAAGTCTAGAGCCAAAAGAGATCATCTATAAATCTCATTAGGACATTTGTCAAAGATTATGCTTGCTATTTCACACAATGTGAATAACAAGAAATTTATAAAGAGTCCTACGCATTATCCTTGTGATCTTTCCAGAACATCAGAGTGATACTTAAGTATTCACAATGACGATGGAAATCCTGCTTGAGCCAACATCAAACAAGCTCATGGTAGGTGACTTGTGCGATTCTTTATGAATCAAACTTATGACAACTGGAAAAAAACGATGGTGCGATTCTACAAGAATCAAACTTGTTCCAGTATATGAATTGACGGTTGATGATGAACTTTTGAAATGATTAACACTCTCGATGTGTCACAAAACCACTTTAGCAAGTGACACGTCGACTGATTTTCAAATCAATTCTTCTATTAAATCGGTGAGACAGTAACTTACTGGTTCACTCTTATCGTGCTGTCTGCTTTGAGACGTTCCGGTAATGAGAACATGCTGAGTTTGATGAATCTAATACATATGTGTTAGAAAGATTCTATACTTCAGCTGGAAATCCTGTCAAGGAGATTCTTCTTAAATTGAATCTACCTGATCACAGGTCAATCCTCACGGATTCGAAGGTTACTCCAACCAAACACGGGCGAATGACAAAGCCATATTTGTCCCCCCGCTTTATTGCTAACTGTTTTAATGCAGGATACTTAAAGATGGAGGTGTAGGTACCCGATTCCAGCTGTTTCAAAGATTTATAACCACATGCTTATACTCGACCGACAAATATAAAAACATCATGAAAGCTCAAGTACATGTTTCAAGACTTCTGAACATCAAGAAAGATGCATCGTTAAAGCTATTCAAGTTGACAAATCAAGAAAGGTATGAGCATGTCGGTCCAAAAGTCACAAGTTCACAAGATGGCAAAGTTTACAAGATGGTGAAACGAGATTATGCTTGGTTGATGATCTCAAGATGTTCAAGATCACATTATCACATACAAGTCAAGATAAATGAACACGCTCAAGCCTAAAGTCAATGATCACTACACCATATTCACAAGAAAAAATGAAAAAGAAAAAGAAGACTACGAGCTCAAGACTAAAGTTAAAGCATAGTATGCTAGGTTTAAGTCTTTGTAAATTAGAGTGACCTCCCTTAAGGGGAGATTGTTAGAAACACGAAAAGTATCGGCCACTTTCAATAATAGTTAGTCAAAGCCCGTAGTTAGTCAAATGTAATGTTATTAATCTAATTGGGCCAAAAGGCCCATGGAAAGCCCACAAGCTATCCATAAGACGACCTCTAGGATGTATAAATACCCTCTTCATGCCTTGGAGAAGGTGTTGGTTGTTTATTATTTTTCAACACAACATAATAACATTTCACTTTGTTTTAAACTTTCCTCTCTCTAAAATTTGTTCATCCAAACCCACTCTCTCTCTGATAACCACCCTCTCTTATTTCCCTAAAACCTTTGAAAGTTATTTTGATTTATTTGATTGTTCTTCACTGTAGTTGCTCATATTGCACGTATGATCCCTACTTTTACAAAATTGTAGGTGGCCTCCCTATGGGAAAACTTTTGTTCCACTTTGGTCCTTGACAGGACCAAAGTAACAAAAGTGGAACAAAAGTGTTGCAGAAATGGTCCCTGTCAGGGACCAAAGTGGAACAAAAGTTTCCCCACAGGGAGGCCGCCTGCAATTTCGCAAACGTAAGGACCATACGTGCAATCTAAGCAAACCCACATAGACCATTTCCGCAATTTACTCTTAGAAAAACAAACATAAACGTAGTTGTGTTTTCATTTAGAAATTAAAAATTGTTTTGTATGTTCCTGTCTTGTTCAATTTTGTATTAAAAGTAATTATAATTTCGAATGACAATAGGTTGAAGAAAAGGGTATTGTAGTCATTACGAATTGAGTATGGACTAAAAGTGCAGTCGAATGTTTCTCACAAGAATTGTTGCTTGCATTTTTGACAAGATGAGGACTAAACGTGCAGTTTGGCCAAAAACAAATAAATAAAAGAACAGTAAACTACACCGTTTATCCTTGTGGTTTCGCATTTAGGGACGGATGGTGTATTTTTTTCGGTCAAAAGACAAAATTCGTCGGTCAACGTAAACTATAAGGACTAACTGTGTAATTTAGTCATAAAGAATAATAGGTTGTGCCGTTGTGTTGCTTTTACTCCCCCTCCCCTCTTTACAAATTTGAATTTCCAAGACCGTTTGCTCTCTCTCCTCCTCCTATTCTTCTTCACCTCTTTCACTTTCACTTTCTCTCTCACACACAAACCCCAAAACTGTGTGTTTTGATCACAGATCTATTATCCAATAAAGCTTATATTTTCAGATACCCTTTTGGATCTTGTTCGTTATCTGATTGATTTATTTATTTATTCTTTGGGTTCTTTGGGATGGTAGAGCTCAGCTATGTCTGATGTTTTACTGACCAAAAGACGCGATAAAATGCCGAATCTAAATGGGTAAGCTTTTTTTTTCTTTCTGATTGATTAAATTTGATTGATTGATTGATTTTCTTGATTGATAAAAGGGTTTTTGTTATTGGGGTTGTTTTATAGGAGGACAACTGGACCGACAAGGCGTTCGACGAAAGGACAGTGGTCTGCGCAAGAGGATGAGATATTGTGTAAAGCTGTTCAGCAGTTTAATGGCAAGAATTGGAAAAAAATTGGTACTTTTTATTATCTTACGCCTCGTTTTATGTTTTTAACAGTTAATACATCTTTTTGATTGATTTTACGGCAGAAAGTAATGATTTTTCTTGATGTGTGGTTGTTGTTTCAGCTGAGTGTTTTAAGGACAGGACTGATGTTCAGTGCTTGCATCGTTGGCAGAAAGTTTTGAACCCTGAGCTTGTTAAGGGTCCTTGGTCTAAAGAGGTTCGTTATTTAATTAAAGGAATTTATGTATTTTTGAAATGTGCAAATGACTTATTTATGCAAAATTGAAATAACTTTTTATCAATTTGTCCGAGATTTATGATTACCGATTAATTGCTAGCAAGAGGGTTGGATAAAAGTGACCTTAACCGACAAAATCATTATTTTTCACAAAAAAAGTTTTTAATTTAGTTTGAATTTTGCTGTCAAAGTCTATCTGAAGGCTAATTTTTTCGTTTGATATTGGTTTCATTTTTTATCCGTAAAAATTGATATTTGGTAAGGTAATGTTCTCTTACTTACAGTACGTATGGCTTATTATTCCGACTGCAAAACATGATTACTTTTAGTTATATGGTCGGTGGTGGTTGTTCTATCTGTTAAGAAGGAAGTAAAAAAAGAAAAAAGAAAAAGGGGTAACATAAGCCTTGGCTGAAATGTATTGGGAACCTATTTTGAAATGTATCAGTAACCTTATATCTTACTCAATATGTATAAATACGAAAGATTGTTGCATAAACTGGTAACAAATAACTTACTTGGTTTTATTGGTAATAAGGTGAAATATTGTTGCTTAAAAAAATTATTTGGCATATTTGTCCATGTCAAATTGACTAAAATTTATGTTACATTATTAAATATGACTTTTTGATGATTAATGGGTACTTTTGTGTTCAATATTTATTAATCTTTTTTAACATTTTTCAATATACTCAGGAAGATGATATAATAATTCGTCTAGTAGAGCAATATGGAGCCAAGAAATGGTCAACCATTGCCCACCACCTACCTGGCCGCATTGGCAAACAGTGTCGTGAGAGGTAAGATTTGTTTCGTCATTGAAGTCAAAAACTGTTATTTGTTTATTTTTTTTCTAGTATTATGCAAGAAAGAGATGTTGCTATGACGTACAAAGTCCAGTCCTCACTCATCTGCTGGTTCTGCAACCTACATGTTTTTAAATGTTAATCTCAGTGAGTTATATGTTTCAGGTGGCATAATCATCTGAATCCTAACATTAACAAGGAAGCTTGGAGTCAAGAAGAGGAATTAGCGTTGATTCACGCACATCAAGTTTATGGAAACAAATGGGCAGAGTTAACAAAATTCTTACCTGGACGGTATGCTTAGGCTTAATAATAGGTTGCATGCATTTAGATTACACTTTAAGCCCATCTGACATGTTTCCGTTTGAGCTAAATGGGTTGGTTGAAATTGCTAAGTTCATTGACAAATACGCTTTACTAATCCATGATACCCTTAGTTTTACATCAAAATTTATGAGCATGTTTTAACGTTTGTGGTTGTATGTGATTCTCATCTCAGTTCGGACAATGCTATCAAGAATCATTGGAACAGCTCAGTAAAGAAGAAACTGGACGCCTACTTGGAATCAGGACTTATTGCACAGTCCCAAATTTTACCTCAAGTTAGCCAAACGAATCAGCAATCAACTCCTTCAACTTCATCATGGGCGCAACAGTGTAGCGGAGACGTTTTAGAGGCTGAGGATATCTCAGAATGCAGTCAAGGTGCGGGAAGTGCAATTGCTGTATATCCGAAAAATGAAGAATCCCACCACCTACCTGAAAGCTGTTTCTCACATGACTGGGTAACTGAAGAAAAAGATTGGCATATTCCTAATGAGTTGCATTCACAAGACATAAGCAAGGAGGAACCAGATTTCATCAGCTGTATAGATCTTGGTGAACCAATTCAAAGTTCAGGAGGCAACATGGTTGCTGTTGGTGGTTGTGATATGACAGATGAGCATATGTTGATATCGTCTCAAGAATTGTACAATAGCAGCAACCAAGTTGATGGATCTTCAGAATTAGTTCCCAATGATGGTGCTTCTGCTAGTAGTACTAATCTGAATTCACAATCATATTATTCAGATTTGCTGCTAACGTCATGTTATCAGTCGATGTACATGCCTTTAGACAGTGCCTTCAATGATTCTAGTAATACCAATAATTTATACGATGGTCAACAAAACGCCGTGGGGTCACAAAATCAAAACGAGCAAGTTAATGATTCCATGGAGGTAGCAGTACCTACAGATGCTCTTAGTTTGCCACAAGTAAATGATATGAAAACAGTTGATGTTTCACAAACCCATGAGCAGCAGAAGCAGCAAGATAATGATGATAATGATAAAGATAAAGGAGTTTTATCTTATGACCCTCCTCGTTTCCCTAGCTTGGACATTCCGTTCTTTAGCTGTGATCTAGCACAATACGGTGGCAGTAGTGATATGCAGCATGAATATAGTCCTCTTGGTATACGCAAGTTGATGATGTCATCTATGAGTTGTTTTAGCCCTTACAGGCTATGGGACTCACCTTCACGAGCTGACAGCCCAGAGGCTGTGCTGAAAAATGCTGCCAAAAGTTTCACAAGCACACCATCTATCTTAACTAAGAAGAGGAATCGTGATTTGTGCTCACCCTCAGCCTTCTCACCCTTGTCTGATAAAAGATGTGAAAAGAAGTTAGAACGGTCCTCTTTCTCCAACTTGGCCATGGACTTCTCTAGGTTAGAGGTAGTTATGTTTGATGATGAAAAGCGTTCACCATCATCGAGTGACTCTGGCCAATTTTTGGAAGATAAAGAAAACATGATCCCTGCTCCTGATGCTGTCCAAGGGATGGAAAATGAAGGTGTAGACGGCACAATGCTAAAAGTAAGTCCAGTTTGATGAATTGACTTTTTCACAGTTTTTACTATGTTGAAAGGTTGTTTGTGGAATAACAACATTATTCTTTTCAGACGTGTCAGGTACGAGTTTCAACCGGAATTCTTACGGAACGGAACATGGATAATTTGTCATTCTTTTCCCCAGATAAAATCACCAAGAAACCAGAAACACCCTCCAATGGTTCAATTTCTGGTAAAAAGAGCCCCAGATGCTTACAAGCTCTGTCGGATCCAGTCACTACCAACAAATCAGAATCACCGCCCTATGGCTCAAATCCATGTGAATCCCTTGTTAGCCCTCGAACCATAATCGGCAACAAGTCTGGAAGTTGCCTTGTTGCATCATCATCCTCACACATTAATGCTGAAAATGATACTTGCATCGAAACCTCCCGTGGCATGTAAGATTTTTACCAATCCCACATTGCAATTTGTTGATGTAATTTGATGTTTTATGCTAATATATATAAGATTTATTCTGTTTCCTAGATTTGGTGAAACACCTTTCAAGAGAAGCTTTGATTCTCCTTCTGCATGGAAATCCCCGTGGTTCTCATTTATGCCTGGTCCAAGGATTGATACAGAGATAACCGTTGATGTAGGGTTAATCGTAGAAATCCATTTTTATAAAAAAAAAGTTTCATTTATATATTATGTGGTGGTTGATTTGATCATTTTTGTATGCACAGGATATTGGTTACTATGTGAGCCCAAGGGAAAGAAGCTATGATGCTCTTGGGTTAATGAGACAATTAAGTGAGCATACTGCCACCGCATATGCCACTGCCCAGGAGGTCTTGGGTGACGAAACTCCTGATTCCTTAGTAAACAAGAGATATGCAGAAAGAACTTCCCAAGAATCAAATCTCTTGGTATGTTTTCTTCACGTGGATAATGCTGTTTTAGTTTCTTTTAAACAAGGTTCCAATGCGCAGGCTTCTGAATCTAACTATAATTTCATCAAAATACCAAGCTTTAAGTAACCTAATTAACGAATCACTTTTACGCGTGCCATATTCTACATGCACATACACCCGTTGAACAGTCGATGCACACATTGCAGTTTTGGTCCAAATAAAAAAAATCCCAGATTTTTGTTTGCCAAAATTAACAGTATCTTTTCCGAGCTATTGGACTGTTAGCCTTGTAATTCAACCATAAGGGTCATTTGATCCAACTGCCTTCCATGAAATCAGGCGTATTGTAATTTCAAGAGAGCAATAAAATTATATATGTTTGGAACACTTGAGATGCAGGTTTCTGTTTTCTTAACGCATTTATGTTTTTGAACCTTCTCAGACAGAGAGACGGGTGCTGGATTTCAGTGAATGTGGAAGTCCTGCCAAAGGAGCAGCAGAAGCTACAAGACATGTAACAGGTTCAAGTTTATCAAGCCCGTCTGCATATCTGTTGAAGGGTTGCAGATGATGGATTACTTGTAGTATCCACGCAACATACAAGAAATTTCGTTTATACATGTGTAGCTTCCCCAAGCTATTTAGTATATATATACATATGTTACAGTATCTCCTATATATATTACCATTGTATCATTTATGGATCATCTTAACTTCAATCAATTATTTATTGTTGTACTGTAACCTGGTCTTCTCTAGTTCTCACCCCCAATGACTTACATAGACGAGGGGGGTTTGTTTATCCGTCTGCGCATGTTTTGAAAACGTTGGGTAGTTTGAGCTCATTATTATTTCTCTGTGAGCACGTTAACTATAGCTACTAGTTTATCCTGAGATGTATTCTAACCATACGATTTAGGAATAATAGAAACAGAAGGAACTTGATACATTTGTACGTTAGGAACTGGAAAGATAAGGGACTCCAGCAGGGCATGTTTTCATGTCTTCAAGGCCTCTGAATCTAGTGGTGCTTTTGCTGCAGCTGCACTAAACTAAACGATAGGTCATATTCTGTAGCATAAATTTGCTTGATTCTTATTTTATCTAGTATATTTGTTTCTTTTTCTTCTCCCATGGTGGTTAATAAAGCACATAATTGTTTTGCCATGAGATGTTTACTAGACTGTTAAATTGCTAGCCGTCGTTGCACATACGATGCCTACGATAAATGTTATGGGTAGCAGAGCAAATAACTACCACAAGTGGTATGAAGAGAATGGTAGCATGTCAGTAAAGACGCAAAGTTTGTGTCGAAGTCGTTTTTATGGATAGCTTTATTTAATAGCGTACCCGGACACTTTAATAAGTTGCGTGTAAACAACCGAGATCCATTGAAAATTTTGACTTGCTGTTTTCTCACGTGCAAGCACCATACATTTATACTTTGCTAGGCACTCAAATTTTGGCAAATCAGAAGTTTTGACAAGCAAAATTTTGACTTATTGTATACATGGTAGAATGTATACCAACACGGTTGATGGTCAATGAGTTGCATTGTTTGGAGATAGATCACTTGGTGATAGGACTTCAAGTAGAAGTTTCAAATATTTGCAAGACCTGATTCAAGACTTTCATCTCGTAACCTGACGTTTCCATTGTATATATACATATACTTTTAACACATATGGGTATATCCAAGAAATACAATCATGACTATATACCACTTGACACATATTTGAGGTTCGGATTTATTGGTTCCCAAATAATTAGACTAACTTATGGAAAGTCTATCTTCAAGCTCTTTCCTGTACACCTGAATCAGACCACTGCCATCTGCCCCCCCGTCCCCTTGTAGCTTCTCATTTAACAAACTCTTGTATTCATCGTCCCTATCTTCTAAATCACGCATTACTTCAACCTGAACAATGCAGCACACATACCAATTTAGATATGTAAAGAAATGACTCGTTACCCATGCCCATTACCTATAGATATATATAACTTTGTCAAAGAAAGACTAAATAGTTGGAGACTGAATGTGATATATTACCTGCTTCTGGAACATGTCAAATTCATCGGAGCTGAGAGAACCATCACTGTTAGCATCAAGTAGCTGCATCATCTCACGAGCATCATCTCCTTGTGCACCAAGCTCAATCATCACTTCTGTCAGCTCTTCAATGCTAATCTTACCATCTCCATTCTTGTCAAGTAGACGGAAGATACGATCCCTGCCGCTATCACTCCCATTATTACCTTTTGAGTTTGTTGAAGTAAAATCATTTAACCGCAATGCAGCATACTCGGCAGCAGCTATCATAATGGTCTTGATCCGCTTTGCCTGTACACATATTACAATTAAGTCATAAGAACATAACCGACTATCATAATCCTGCAACGATGTGGAAATATCGGTGACGGGTTAAAACGGGGTAACTTTTTTTGGTACTGTTTGAACTTGGTTGTATGCATTAAATGACTAAAATACTTTATCCAAATATTAGTTATACAAGTAATTTGTTTGTTAAGATATAATTATAAAAATTAATATTGTCACTACGATAAACTAATGTTTTAACTAACACAACCTAAGTGGCTGTATGCACTGATAATTCACTCCGGATGACCTTCAACCTGTTCTAACTCATCTGACCCGTTTACTCTATAGGTAAAAAAAATTATCTGTACCAGTTGAAGATATATAAACCAGAAAATGGGTTAAAAGTCATGAAAGTTACTTGTTCCGGATTGGTAAGTCCAGCTTTGTAAAATGCATGAGAAGCTGTTCCATCTGATGCCAACAAATTCATCTCTGCTGTCCTTATCTGTATCTCCATTAAAGGTCTAGTCCTACTGCTACCACTCACATCAACTGCCATGTGTAAACTCTTGTAACCATTAGCTTTAGGCCTCGCTATATAATCTTTAGATCTATTTGGCACCTCCTTCCACAAAGATCGGATGATTGAGCGAGCCCTGTAACATGCTTTCTCAGACTGATAATCATCAGCTTCATCGGATGTTTTTAATATGACTCGCAAACCTAGGATATCGTTAACCTCCTCAGGCTTACGCCCATCTCTCAGTAACTTCTTCATAGTGCTATAATGACTTTTATAACGACCCTCAACCGAGATTTCATCCACCATTTGTGTTAAAATAGGATCCGAGTTTAACGACTGAAGGAGCTGTTCCTTGAGATCATCTATTATCCCTGTCTCGTGGCTCCTTAACCATGTATTCACATAAAGATAAGAGTAGGGAAACAAGTATTGAAAAGAGAGATCCTCGAGTTGAAGGGACAAAGAATTAGTCCCGACAGCATGTGCTAAAGGAGCATGTATTTTCATAACTTCGAGAGATACCATCTGTTGCTGATATCTCGGGAGGTACTCTAAATGCCTCATCATATCAAGCTTTAGAGCAAGATGAAGAATCAATGCTCTGACATCATAGTATGTAAGACAGAATTTTCTAAAGGCGGAAGCAGTTTCATCATCGTCAATGTTAGAAGAAATGTTGTTATTGATGACACGAAAAGTCTCGTGTAACAAATGAGCAGTAGTGATACCAATACGATCCTTGACTTGGTACATGGTTACGGCACCTGCCTCAACAACTTCCATCAGAATACCAGCACAAATAACTTGAGCATCCATCTACGCACACATTCACTAAAATTAATCTTAGAAAAGAAAATACATCCTTCCATCTAGATAGTAAATTAAATTGGGCAAATCACCAATATAGGCAAAATGACAGTGTTTGCAGAAAAAAAAGACCAAAATATACATCTTGCAGAATCCCCTATTTTTACGACTTTTAGCCTTTTTTCAGAATTTTACCTTCTTTTTGAGATTATTTAAGCATTTTCACGACTTTTCCGGCATTTCGTAGATTTCTTAAGCAATTCTGAGAAAATGCAGGTAAGAAATGGCGAAAATATTTGTAAAAATCTCAAAAAAAGAGGCAAACACGCGCAAAATAAGGGATTCATAATCATTTTACCGATATCAGTATATTTGGTCCATTTTCTGCACTAAAAAAATACAATAAAACCAATTTGTCTATACTTGCGAGTTGCGACTTCCCCCCAAACTAAATCAAAAATTATCCATCACACTCACTTTGTCCCAAAATAAGTGCCCGGCTTAGAAATGAAACACTTATGATAAAAGTGCAATTACAGCATTACATAATTAATCCAATCAAATGTCGTCTTTATTTCTTTTTTAATCTTTTTAAATCAAATGTTCGCATTTTGAAAGTGGACATTTAATTTGAAACGGAGGAGAGTAGGTACCTGAAGATCAGCTAAAAGCAAAGCAATGGAAAGAGCGCGCGAAAGAGGAGAGCGGCCATCAGTAGCAACAGGAAGAGATTGCAAAATAGGCAAAGAAAGCTTAAGTGTGTTAAACAACAAATCAGAACCAGAACCAGACAATGCATCTATGTTATTCTTAATCTTAATCCTGTCAGTCAGTTCATTAAATGTCCCAACTAACTCAACCACCATCTTCCCTCCAGACACTGCTTCTATTGAACTTGTAGTAGTTGATGATATGCTACTTTTTATGGTTCTTAACAACCTAGTAGTGTTTCTTAATGTTGATGTTCTTTGGTTTATTTTGACAAGAAATGTAAAGGGTATTTTTCTTGTGTTTTCTGGGAAGGGTGTGGTGACTGGAGCTATTGCTTTCATTTGATTCATTTGTCTTTGTGATTTTGTGATTCTGCTTCTGTTTTTGTTTACTTACTTCACTTTGGTAACGAGGATGTCCGACCAACCAACTTACTGGTTAAGATGAACACACGTCACTTTACCCATGGATAGTTGCCGTGGGTCGTTTTACGCTTCAGAAACTCTAAAATACATCACGTGATTTCGTTAAAAGTCAGCCATCATACATCTGCGAGGACAAATTGTGCAAATTGTTTTCAGTTAATTTGTTTTTTTACGTTTTTGAACGTTACTTTACGTTTTTATACATTTGCGTTCGTACAAAAACGTAAAAATACATATAAAAACTGTTGGAACACGAAAAAGTGTAAATCATTAATGGGTCTTTTATGTATTTTGTAATAGTGATAGGGTGTTTCGTATGTTTTGTTGTTTGTGAGACATTTTCTCTCGCATCACTTGTATATATGCGAGGAGAATGACTCGTATGGTTGTAAATTGTTAGCCTTAGAAATAATAAAGTCAAACAAGAATGTATTCGGTTATTTTAGTTAGTGTCGGTCTTAGTTTGTAATAGGCTAGTCGGGTTTCACGAGCTTGAACTTTAAACTAATATTGTCTATGTTTCGAGCCTTAAGTCCAACATAAGCCAAGCCCGACCCAAGAGAGTGAACCTTAGACGTCTAGAAGGATATTCACTATAAATAGAACCCTCTCCTCATTTAGAGAGGGTTACATTGTAATTCATTTTGCACTAGTATCTTTTCACCACTTTCACTCTCTACTTTCTTTTTTGTTTCTCTCTTTAAAATTTCTACCATTTTGTGTTTGTTGTTTGTAAATATTGTGGACAGCATGTGGTATCAATCGTCAAGGGAGGATTGATTTGTATTTTTGTGGTTTAAACAAGTTTTTTGAAACGTGTCTAAAACGCTTTCTTACGTGATTTTAAATCTCAAACTTGCTTGTTTTAGGTTTATAAACATTTAGAAACAGGAAGAGACACGTCTAGAATCGAACCTAGGACCTTTAGATTTAAAAGTGTTATCTTTTTTTTCGTTATTCTGTGTTCGTCTCATTTTAAAAGAAAAATCATCAAAAAAGAGCTTATTTAGTTGTTAAATCATTTAAAGTTTTGATTTTTATTGCTTCTTAATGTTCTATAAACGTTTTTCAATCAAAAGGTTTTAAGATTTAAACGTTTAAAAGTGTGTGTTTTGTGATTTTTGGTGTCGTGTATTTATTTTACAAAAGTAGCAAATGAGCAAATTTTGAAAGTAGCGAACCAGATTTGGTTTGTTGAAAGTTACGAACCAGGATTTGAACAAAAGTTGCGAACCAACTTGTTTCAAAGGTTGCAAGTTTGATAAGTTGTAAAAGTTGCGAGACACAATTTATCAAAAGATGCATACCACATTTTTTGAAAAGTAGCGAACTAGACTTTTATTTAAAAGTTGCGAACCAGGTTTCCTTTCAATAGTAGCGAACAAGAAAACTCTTAAAAGTTGCGAACCAGCTTTTGAGAACAAGAAGCGAACCAGGTTTTGTCTAAGGTTGCGAGTTCGATTTCAGCAATAGAAGCGCACCAGGTTTTTGTTAAGTGTTGCGAAACTGATTTGGAAACAAAGAAGCGAACTAGTACATGCGAACCTGGGTTTGAGTTTAGTTAAGTTGCGAGTCTAGATTTTATTCGAATCAAGCGAACCTTGGTAAAGAAAGAAGCGAGGTTAACAACTTAAGTGTTTATTCGTGGCTTATTTAGAAGCTTATTCTCACTCGTTGCTTATTAAGAATCATAACGTGCTTACTATTTTCGAGTCCTAGTTCTCAAAACAAGCTCAAAACGCGTCTAAACCAAGAACAAACTCCATCGAGTCACAACTCGATAATTACCGAGTTGGAGCGAGTCAATACCAGGGCTTGCATGATTCAAGTATGCATTTAATGCAAATTTGGATCCCTAATACAGCTGTCCAAAAGCAGTCCCTGAGATTGAAAGCTCTTGTAGCGTTTGTCCTTAGTTAATAAATAACAAAAGCTTGTTTTTTTAGTCCTCGAAGTTGAAAGTACTTAGCACCGTTAGTCCTTCGTTAATAAGATTTCTAACGATCGTTATGTTGGATTTACTTTTCAACAATAACATAATCAAAGTCAACCACAACACAAATTTACTTTTCTACCAACGACACCCTTCTGAATACCATTGGACTAGAGTCCATACATTAGAACAAGTTCTTGAAAATCCTTCCCAACCAGTTAGAACAAGACGACAGCTAGACACTGATGGCGAAATGTGTATGTTTGCACTCACCGTGAGTCAAGCAGAACCAAAGAACATCAAAGAAACAATGGTTGATCATGCTTGGATAGAAGCGATGTAGGAGGAACTTCATCAGTTTGAACGACTAGATGTTTGGGAATTAGTCGACAGGCCATACGGCAAAAATGTTATCAACATGAAATGGATGTGGAAAAAAAACATGATGAAGAGAACATTGTAAACCACAACAAATCACGTCTTGTGGCTAAGGGGTATCGTTAGGAAGAAGGAATAGACTTCGAAGAATCATTTGCACCAGTTGCTCGATTGGAAGCAGTCAGAATATTCGTTGCGTATGCTGCACACAAATCATTCCCTGTCTACCAGATGGACGTCAAGACAACTTTTCTTAACGGACCTCTAAAGAAAGAAGTGTACGTCAGTCAGCCAGATGGATTTGTAGATCCACATCATCCTCACAAAGTCTACCGTCTCAAAAAGGCACTTTATGGACTTAAGCAAGCTCCAAGAGCATGGTACGATGAACTCTCCAGATTCTTGGTATCCAAAAGTCTTTCCGAAGGTTCTATTGATCCAACTGTGTTTACAATTAAACACGGGGAAGACATATTTCTTGTGTAAATTTACGTTGATGATATCATTTTCGGGTCTACAAACCCAAATCTTTCTAAAAGGTTTGAAAAACTAATGCACATCAAGTTCGAAATATCTATGATGGAGGAACTGAAACTCTTTTTAGGCCTTTAGATTTACCAATCCCTATGTGGTATCTTTATTAACCAAAGCTAAGTATGCTTAAGAGATACTTAAAAACATGGTATGACCTCATGTGATATAATTGGTACACCGATGGCTACTAAACCCCTAGATGCTGACTTGAGTGGAACGCCCGTAGATCAAACGAAATATCGTAGCATGGTCGGGTCACTCATGTACTTAACAACAAGTAGACCGGGCATAGTACATGCAACATGTTATTGTGCACGTTATCAAGTGAGACCAACTAAAAAGCACCTCAAGGAGGTTAAACGGATCTTTTGGTATCTCAAGAATACTATTCACATGCACTTTGGTATCCGAAGGACACCGGTTTTAAACTAACCGCTTTTTCAGACTCTGATCACGCAGGTTGCCTTGACACAAGAAAAGGTACTTCTGGTGGAATTTAATTTCTAGGTGGTGATAAGCTCGTTAGTTGGTCGTCTAAAAAAGCAGGATTGCACATCAATGTCAACAGCCGAGGTCGAGTATGTGTCTCTATCTGCGTGTTGTGCTTAAGTCCTCTGGATGAGAACTCAGCTCACAGATTATGGCTTTCACTTTAAAAAAATAAGTATGTATTGTGACTCAAAGGCAGTCATAGCCATCTCGTGCAACCCGGTTCAATATTCCCGCACCAAGCACATTGATGTCAGATATCACTTTATCAAAGAACACGTTGAAAGGGGTATTGTTGAATTATTCTTTGTCGAAACTGAATACCAGTTAGCTGACCTGTTTACTAAAGCTCTGTCGCAAGATAGATTTCAGTACCCCGTCAGACGACTCGGTATGAGATGTTTGACTCCAGCAGAACATCGAATCTGTAAATGAATCTGCTTGATATATCAAACTTCGAATCTGTAAATATTTTTGAAAAACAAAATACAAAAATATAAAACCTATAAAAAGAAAATAAAAAATCAGAAAATTTCAAAAAGAAAATATAAAAGTATAAATCATTTTTTTCAAAAAGAATCTCCTCGACATGTCTCTCAGAATCGATAATAGTTACGTACCTAGAAATGTCGTTCAACAATGATACATGTGTATAGATAAAGTTCGAGTGAGAGTTTAAATGTTTTTAAAACATGTCATTTCTATTTTCTATATGGCTTGTGTACATTTCAGTACATAACCCGTACTTCAAATAAAGAAAAGTTTATCTTTTAAGATACCTTATCCTAACAACGAGAAGAGCAATCTTCTTAGTCTTGAGCTATTTTGATAAAACATTCAATGTTTTTTAGCTCAAGATAATGGCTTATAGTTACTTTAGACTGTAACCCGGACCCAAATGTCACAGGAGAGTGTACACTTTAGTGCGCTTACTCTAAGAAAAAAAGAGAAATCTTCTTACAGTGGTTTTCAAAATAGTTAAACACAATTTTTCAAGGGCTTTAAATGTAAAATACTTATTATATATTTCAATACTTGTGGTATCTTTCAAAATTTTGTGTTCAACACTCACTACTCACAAAACTTTCAAAAGTCGAATCATTTTTTATAAGTGGATCAATTTTGAGGGGGAGTCTTTTAAAACCAAAATCCTTTTAATGTTTATGGATACATCTCATAAAAGTCAAATTTTTATATATCCAAAACATTCAGTGGATTTCAAAACAGGGTATTCTATTGTCAAATCACACTATGCACTTTTCTTTTTTGGGTAAAGGGTTTTCCTGGTAAATTTATGTTACAACTAGTGATTCACCTTTTCGGGGGGTCTTGGTTGATAAAAAACAAGATATAAACCATGTTGTTAGTGAGAGAAAGTAGAGAGAGGGTGGAGAAATAAAAGATGTATTATTAGATTAGAATGAGAAATACAAAATGAACTTTCACCAACCCCCCATGGAGAGACATGTAGGGTATTTATAGCCTATACTAAGGCTAACTATACCACATATACAATAATAACCCCTGCGTGTCACGCAGTGTCCATAGCTAGTCCAATTCACGTGTAAGACGTCAGCTTTACAAAATAGTAAGGCTAGCAATCTCCCTCCAAGATGGTGTCACACATGAATTGGTTACAATATTTCCTACAAGCAAAAATAAAATAAAATGATAAGAATAAAGTCCAGCATTCCTTGAGATTGTCTTGAATGCTCCAACTTTATTTCTTTAGCTTGTAGAAAAACGTACTGCTGAAATCTTCAGCTCCCTTCCAAACAAACACCCTTGAGACTGATAAGAATTAATGCATTAGTCTTCTCAAAGACCTCCTTTCTCATTTAGGATACTATGTGGGAGGGGATCAACATCGTCTCACTTAGAAAGTGTTCCAGTCTTAAAGTACACACTTTATCCCTTTTCCAAAGTCCCCGAAAAGACATGGTATGACTTGCTATCATCATACTCATGTGTACATCTTATACCAAAGTACACACTTTATCCCTTTTCCGAAGTAAAAAACGTAGCACCAAAATCAATTAAGACCCGAAAATGCTCCTTTCTCTCTCCCGGAAAGACATGGTAAGACTTGCTACACCAAAGTCAACTAAGTCCCGAGTGAAAGCAATTTATCCCGCTATGTAGTCGAAATGGTAACATCAAAACGGTAACATAAAAACAACTAAGTACCGGATGTACACATTTCTCCCTCCAGGATGATGACTAACTGAGGAATCATCCTACTCATGTGTACATCGTATATCAACTGAGACTGCTTACTTAGCTTCATAACCCGTGATTGCATAAGCAATTCTCTGTGAGAAGATGTCAAATCATACTCTCTTAACAATTCTCTCTTGATCAATCCGAACTAAATCCCCTTATCTATTCTGTCGGCTAATACTGATGACTACTGGTTGAAGCATAATCCGATGAGACGAACCCGAGAATGAAGCAAAATCCCTGACTTGTGACTTAATCTTATACTATCCGCGTGACGAAGAACGGTGCAGAGGCAAATCTCTAAGTACCATATACTCACCCAAAAATATATAAAAATACAACACCTCTTGAAAACTCCTCAACTACGTGAGACACTGAGTACTACAATGTAACTCCTTAAAGTGATAGCTACTTTGTGGGTATATGGAGAAAGAATCACAAAAGCAACTAGATATCCAAGACTTCATCATAAACCGTATATGCCCGAACAAGTCATCTTCGTTGAGGAAAAAGAAAGAATCGAAGACGCCATAAGTACACTTCTTGAGAAATCCTACTTCAATCCCAAATAAGTAACATCGTATAAAAACTCCGTAGTCATTAAAATTCAGTAATAGCCGTTAAGAGTGAAGGTGAATTTTGATAAGGATCGTTTTTAGTGTAATGTATTGTGTTTGTTGTGTTGTTGTTTGTGATTTTTGAGATGGTTAACGGATATCGGCTCAAAAAATATAACATAGACACGGCCCGCCTAAGTAATAAAACTCGGTCACTTTTACATTACCCGTCCTAAAATTGTTTTAATACCCGGTTAATCCGATAACACTACCATGCTTATTAACATAACCAATCCAATTACCAATAAAACTCGGCCTAATCAATTTGAACCAACCCACGTTTTAATCAATATAATAGGCCCAATAATTTTGATAAGATCTGATGTACCACAAAAACCTAAAACCCAACCCACATTTTGTTAAAGCCCGGGGTAATGTTTTTATTATAATACATGGCCCACTCCAAATTCCTAATACCAGACCCAATAAATCAGATATATAAAAGACACCAGCCTTTTAATTAGGGCATAACAACCCTAAATCTGATAGCATCGCCTCCCTTTTCTCCTTTCACCATAGAAAACGTAGCACCATCAAGATCAAACCAATCTCACTAAATTTATTTAACTACAATTAGGGGTGGCAATTTCTGACCCGACACGAAACCCGACCTGAAACCGACACGAAAATTAACAGGTTTGGGTTGGTGTGTAATAAGCTGATGATTATGACTACACCTCATTGATGGTCCGACCTGTTTGATACTAAAGGAAGGTTAAGATTCGCTCTAAAGATGTAAGTTAGTGCTGGGGGGGGGGGGGGCGGGGTCATTTATATGTTTATGCTGCCACAAAAGTTCATTAATGGTGCCAGGTTGTTTACTTGGTTAATACTGGTCGCTTTATGTTAATTTTGCTTGCCTAAGATTAAGTCTGGTGGCTACAATATTAATTCTGGTGGAGTTAGCAACACAACAGCGACAGACAAAGTGTCACTAACAGTCATGGGAGGAAGGAGACCTCAAGATAGTAACGGATTCACGACAGATCAGTGACAGAAAATTGTGTCACTAACAGCAGATAGTGTTCGAAACAATTTTTGGTAAAATATTTAATACTGTTCGAGTTAATTCTGGTCTCACAAGATTAATACTGGTCGATTTCGAGTTAATTCTGCCTTCACAGTTAATACTGGTTGCTCATGTGTGGTTAATACTGGTCATACGTGGTTAATACTGGTGGTATAAAATTAATTCTGGTGAACAGCGACAGTACAACGACAGTTTTGTGACAGATTATGTGTCAATAAGAGTAAATTTATGACAGTTTGGCAACAGCTTTGGGACAGAAAAAGTGTTGCTAATTGCTTTGGATGTTAATTCTGCTAGCATTACACGGTTAATACTGTTTAGGTTTATGGTTAATTCTGCTAGCATTGGTCGTCACATATTGTTGGTTTATTGGACGTGTTTGGATCGTGGACAATGATGATATTGTGGCTCGTTGTTGGGATAATTATGAAGAAAATTGGTTATTACTTATTTGGTGTTGTAGTTGATTTTCACAGGTGCGTGTCTTATCATATCTCAAATGGCTAACAACATTTTGAGGTAACTTGTTCGTGCTTATAATGCGGTGACGAAGACTTGATGAATCTAGCAAAGGTGTACGATTTACCTTATGATGCTTACTACGTACATTTGCTATCACTTGAAGGAGTTACGTTATTGTGCTCAGTGTCTCATTATAGAGAATGAGGATTTTGTCAAGAGGTTGCAGTCTACTCATGTTTTTCAAATGACTACCAGCATTTGTATGAGTTCGACGTCACGTGGATAGTGCAAGACATAAGACACAAGTTTGGGAAATTCTACTTCTTCAACATATGGGTTATACTCATTTTTCTTCATCATTAATCACTACTTGGAGCCTACTGAGTCCATGATTCAAGAGATGGTTAGCATATCTTCAGGGGAAGCTTATTGTTAGCATGTTTAACCATCTACATGCACCATTTGAGGGGAAGTGTTCACAAGTTGCTTATTTACACAAGACCCCTATTGGATGATTACAAAAAGGGGAAGAAGATTCATGGTTGCAGCTTATTATTATGGTGGCATGTCCAAGGAGATCTTAAGTCAAGGGGAAGCATTGTTTCTTTCATGAAGATTATTTTGTAATATCAAATAGGGGAAGATTGTTGGGAATTATGATTTGATGATTACAAAACCTTATATGCGACATTGAAGAATGAAGAAACAACAAGGACTTAAGATGTAATATTGTAGTTAGCTTTCTGTGTAAGCTAGGTTTTATTGTAAACCCTAGCCTCTCTAGTTTATAAAGAGAGGTAGGGGCGTCTGGTTTAGTATCATCCAGAATAGAATTAGGTCTCTCCCAATGAGAGTCTAATAGTTATCATAGTTAGCCTATCCCCAAGATCATTTGATCTTGGGGTAAGTAATTAATAGAAAACCTTGTTTAGTAATATTGTGTTCTTATAATTTCCGCTGTGCATATCAATATTACTGATCCTAGATGTGCTAGATGACACCTCTGACACAACAAAAAGACACGCTGGCAATTCTACAAGCTGTGATTGGTGGATGGGACGTGGAAATGATCTAAAGGCTCAAAGAGAGTGGATATGAATCAAGGGCTCAGATTAGATGTTGAAGACGCTCCTCAAGGACCTAGAAGCTTCACTCCATGACTATAAAAGGGGATGCGATCACACAGTAGAAAGTATCTAGAATAGGAGTAGTGTAGCTTAGGAGTAGCTTATTTTAGCTTATTGTCTTCTTAAATGTAATTTCCTTTTTCAACAGTTTGTAATCTCTTTAAAAGTTAATAAAATTAAGTTTCATTTATAATTATGCTTTAAATTCTGTCTTTACTTTTTAGCAAATTGGATTAGATGTGTTTTACTAATAAGCTCAAATAAGTTTTTTTACCTCCTAAGCTATTCCTTATTAAGCTAAGCTTATTTTAAGCTTAACTTAATAAGCTCATTAATTAAATTAGCTAAAAAGGGGTCTTGAATAAGCCATTTGGAAGATAAGCCAGTTCTGGAAGGGCTTATAGGGCTTATTCAGAGCTTATTATTAAGCTAGCTTGTTGATTTAAACTCTTAAGAGCATTTTAGATCCCTGTTTGAGCTGGGATCAAGGTACATTTTCTTTTACTCTTTCAAGCCTAATTTCTATTTTAGCTTATTTGACTGCTTATTATTGTTTTCTTTTGCTTGTTATACCTAATGTTAGTTTAATATGCCTAGTTTTCAGCTTAGAAGTAGTTGGAATTGAAATATGCTAGTTACCAATGTTTCACTAGAGTTAATACTGTTAGTTTATGATAATAACGTCATGATTCGATATGTTATCCGTTGTACATTAGATGTCCAACGGATGAGTCGATATGTTATCGTTGTACATTAGATGTCCAACGGATGAGTCGATATGTTATCGTTGTTACATTAGAGTGTCCAACGGATTGCGCGATATGTTATAGTTGCTACATTAGATGTCAAAGGATAAGTCGATATTTTATCATGCTACATTAGATGTCATACGAATGAGTCGTTATGTGCTATCGTTATCAATTAGATGTGCACGGTATGAGTTGATATGCTATCGTTACTCATTAGATGGTTCAACGGATGAGTCAATAGTTATTCGCCTTGTACATTAGATTGTCCAACAGATGAGTCGATATGTTATCGTTGTACATTAGATATCCAACGGATGAGTCGATATGTTATCGTTACACATTAAATGTTCAACGGATGAGTCGATATGTTATCATTGTACATTAGATGTCCAACGGATGAGTCGATATGCTATCATTGTACATTAGATGTCCAATGGATGAGTCGATATGTTATCGTTACATATTAGATGTGCAACGGATGAGTCGATATGTTATCTTTGTACATTAGATGTTTAACGGATGAGTTGATATGTTATCGTTGTACATTAGATGTTCAACGGATGAGTCGATATGTTATCGTTGTACATTAGATGTTCAACGGATGAGTCGATATGTTATCGTTGTACATTAGATGTTCAACGGATGAGTCGATATGTTATCGCTGTACATTAGATGTTCAACGGATGAGTCGATATGTTATCGTTGTACATTAGATGTTCAACGGATGAGTCGATATGTTATCGTTGTACATTAGATGTCCAACGGATGAGTCGATATGTTATTGTTATACATTAGATGTCCAACGGATAAGTCGGTATGTTATCGTGTTACATTATAACGATGATAGTCATATCAAAGGTAGCAAAACTACTTAGATGTCCAACGGATGAGTCGATATGCTATCGTTGTACATCCCGCCAATTCCTCCTGTAGCCCTATACTCCCGCCAAATACTCCTGCCAAAAAATCCCTCCAAATTCTCCCGCCAAATACTCTCGCCAAATACTCCCTTCAAAAAACTATTTTTTGCCATAAAAGCAGATATTATACTCACAATCACCCACAAATCACACACATTCTTACCATTACAACCACAAACATATCACACTGTTATTATGGTAAAGATGGTGCCATATGAAGCTTTTACGTGTCGTTGTGGAGCCGGAGATATAGTTATGCGAGAATCGTATAAACATGAAACCTGTGGTAAACTATACTATGCATGTCAACGATCAAAGGTGAACAATCACATGCTTTTTTGTGTAATATATAAATAATGTGGTTAGTTGTTAAAACTTATTATCTTTACTCTTTAACAGCCTCGCGAAAACACTTTCGGATGTAAATTTTTTGTGTGGAAGGAAGAACAAGTCCGTCTACTGGTTGGTTCTCCTGGAGCTTCAACGACTCCAATTAATTCTCCAGGATCTTCATCGACTCCAATTTATTCTCCAGGATCTTCAACACCTCCACGCTATTCTCCAGGAGGTTCAACACCTCGAAGCTATTCTCTGGGAACTTGAAGAAATGCAGAGTGCTCAAACTGCAAGCACTTGAAACCAACAAAATAATTTTCTCTAGACATGTCACCTTTGATGAGGCATAATTTCCATATAAGTCCATGACACCATCTTCTCCACCCGTGTATCAATTTCTTGAACCTACACCATATACCCCCTTACTCCATCACACACACCTAGAACCCCAAAATAATACCCAAAAAAATACTACCAATGTCCTACATCCTACTCTCGAACAATCTGCCCTATTTCCCATGACCCAACAATCACAGCCGCTAAACCACTCCACTACCGAGCCCACTTCACCCTTACCCACCAGTCCTGTCTCGCATGCCCAACAACCACCTATATCCCCTCTCGGCATTTCATCTCCAATTGAACCCCAACCTGCTCGAACTCACTCCATGGTCACGAGATCTCAATCTGGTATTATCAAACCCATAGAACGTCTTTCTCTTCATACTTCATCTCTCTCTCCCATTCCCAAATCTCCGTTTATTGCTCTAAAAGACCCTAATTGGTGTAATGCTATCTATGATGTGTATAATGCGTTAGTTAAAAATGCTACTTGGATTCTTGTTCCAAGGCCGTCTAATGTTAACTTGGTTCGATCTATGTGGTTATTTAAGCATAAATTTCATGTTGACGATACTTTGAGTCGTTATAAATCTCGTCTTGTTGCTAACGGTAGTAATCAGCAATACGGTGTTGACTTTGATGAGACATTTAGTCCGGTTGTTAATCCGGCCACCATTCGCACTGTTCTTAGTCTTGTTGTGTCTCGATAGTGGCCTATTCACCAACTTAATGTTGACAATGCATTTCTTAACGATGATTTATCTAAGACAGTGTATATGCATCAGCCACCTGGTTTTGTTGACTCTCGTTATCCTAATCATGTATGCCTTTTGCAAAGGCCTTTGTATGGTTTGAAACAGGCACCTTGTGCTTGGTTTTAACGGTTTGTAGGCTATGCCACTAGGGCTGGTTTTTCTCCTAGTCGGTGTGATTCTTCATTGTTTATATATACACAAGGTTCTCAGGTTGCTTATTTACTTATCTATGTAGATGATATTATCCTCACAGCTTCTTCTCTAGTTCTACTGCAACATATTATAGACTCATTCAATAAAGAGTTTGATATGACCGATCTCGGGGCACTTAATTACTTTCTTGGCATCTTTGTTGTTTGTCATCCTACAGGGTTATTTTTGTCTCAAAAGAAGTATGCTCTTCAGCTTCTTGAGCGTGCTCACATGGTTAATTGTAACCCGTCTCGAACACTAGTTGACACTGACTCCAAATTGGGTTCGGATGGTGTTCTTGTTCAGGATCCTACTTTATACCGCAGTCTTGCAGGGGGCTCTAGTATCTTACCTTTACTATCCCAGATTTGTCCTATGCAGCTCAGCAGATTTATCTGTATATGCATGATCCAAGAGAGCCGCACTTTGTTGCTCTCAAGTGCATCCTGCGCTATGTTTAGGGTACTCTTGAGCTTGGTCTTCACTTATATGCTTCCGCTACTACATCTTTAGTTGGGTACACTGATGCTGATTGGGCAGGTTGCCCCTCTACTTGCAGGTCTACTTTCGGTTACTATGTGTTTCTAGGTGATAACCTTTTGTCATGGTATACTAAACGACAACACACCATCTCTCACTCTAGTGCTGAAGCTGAATATCGGGGTGTTGCTAACGTTGTTGCTGAAATTGCATGGCTTCGCAAACTTCTTCGTGAGTTACACTCCCCTCTTTTGACTGCTACTCTGGTTTACTGTGATAGTGTTAGTGTCATTTATATGTCTGCCAACCCGGTTCAACACCAATGAACCAAAGATATTAAGATTGATATACACTTTGTTCGTGATATGGTTAAGGCGGGTCATGTTCGGGTTCTTCATGTTCCATCTCGTTTTCAGTATGCTGACATCTTCACCAAAGGTCTTCCCTTAGCTTTGTTTGAAGACTTTCGCTCCAGCTTGAGCGTCCGCCCTCTTCCCGCTTAAACTGCGAGGGCGTATTAGTTGGCAAAATCAACGAGTTATCCCATTCTCATCCAAATATCAATCAATCAATGAGTTGTCCCATTCTCATCCATATATCCATCATTAGTTGTCTAATTGACAATCATCTTGTCATTGTCTAAAGGTCTTATACTTATCTTGTCATTGATTAGTTGTCTTGTACCCTTATATATTGTATCGTTGATGAATGGAATAGACACACAATTTACCCTTCTTTAACAAGCACTTACAGTAGTATACCTAACAAAAGATTACCTCCTTATCGATGGTAGAAAGTTGTAGTGTGTGTTATCGATAGCCACATAGTTGTACTAATGTACAATCTGAAACGATTGCAATTTAAAGTCTGCTCAGCCACATTTGTAGTTGTTATACATGTTTTATATTCTTGCATATATGTTTTTCTACCATCGCGACAATACTAAATCTAAGAACTAATGTTAATACAATCATGTTTACGTTTCATAGGAACATGGCAACAACCAGCAAGTTGGATCCTAACTACGGAGATAAGGGAAAGATGATCATCACAGAACCAAAGATAACGAATGTTGCAGACTTGCAACCAACAGACTCTAACAAGATCATTGAAGTAATCATACATCGTAAGTAGACTTCTAAGCATAACAAGACGATCATCTCCACCCAGAGGTTATTACTCTTTCCATAAGATGCATATTCATATATTTATTTATACTAATTGACTACGCTTTTGAAGCAAAATGATGTATAATACTATTTCCCAGATTTCGTGTTTTTGAAGCAAAATGATGTATAATACCATTTCTCATATTCTGTGCTTTTGAAGCAAAATGATGTATAATACCATCTTGAAAAGTACAGGCTGCTTCTCTGCTAGAATACGCGAGGAGGAGGTACATTATATTTTTCGCATTGTAGTTGATTGTATTATAATATGATAATTCCCCATGCTGAGATAATACAAACACAACACTATATATACAGATGAGACAATGTTTATCTATGGACACTTCCTATAATTATGACCCTAATCACAATAAATGTGATATAATCAATCACGCTAATCAATCATGGCTAATCAATCATGGCAAATCAGTCATGGCAAATCAATCATGGCTAATCAATCATAATTAATACTCCCCCGCAGTTTGAGCGGGAGGTCTTCGAACATTCAGGCTGGAGTGAAACTCAAGAAATAAAGCCGTGGGGAGACCCTTAGTAAAAATATCTGCATACTAAAATCTGGAAGGGACATGAAGCACACGAACTTAACCGGAAGCAACATATTCTCGGACAAAATGAATATCAATATCGATGTGTTTAGTACGTTGATGCTGAACAGGATTAGTAGATAGAAACACAGCACTGGCATTATCACAATAGACAAGAGTAGTAGTAGAGAGAGGAGCATGAAGCTCAAGCAACAAATTTCGAAGCCACGCAGTCTCAGCAACAACATTCGTGACACCTCAATATTCTACCTCAGCGCTAGAATGAGACAATGTAACCTGTCATTTGGCAGACCAAGACAAAAGGTTATTACCAAGAAATACACAATACCCGAAGGTAGCTCAACGAGTAACAGGGAAACCAGCCCAATCAGCATCTGTATAAGCAGTGAGTTGAGTAGTGGACGAGACATGTAGCTGAAGTCCATGGTCAATAGTCCTACGAATATAGCACAAAATGCGCTTCAAAGCAGTAAAATGTGGATCACGAGGGTCATGCATGTAAAGACAGATCTGATGCACATCGTAAGCTATATTCGGGCGTATGAATGTCAAATACTAAAGAGCACCTGCTAGGCTGTGATATAAAGTAAGGTCGCTGACAAGTTTACAATCCGAACCAAGCTTGGACTTTGTATCAACAGGGTTTCGGCACGGGTTACAATTTTGCATATGAGCTCGCTCAAGAATTTCCTCTGCAAATTTTGATTGTAACAAAAATAAGCCAGATGCATATCGCTGAGCAGAAATACCAAGAAAATAATTGAGTGAACCAAGATCCGTCATAGCGAACTCATTGTGGAGGGAAGCAATGATTCGTTGTAGAAATGCTGAAAATGATGTTGTAAGAATAATATCATCCACATAAAGCAGCAAATAAGCAATGTCAGATCCTCGATGAAAGACAAATAAAGAGGAGTCAGTTTTACTATGCTGAAAACCGACTCGTGTAGCATAACTAGCAAAGTGCTAAAACCAAGCACGCGGGGCTTGCTTAAGCCCATACAAAGACCGCTGCAGATGACAAACATAATCAGGTTTGTTTAGATCAACAAACCCAGGTGGTTGATGCATATAAACAGTCTCAGATAAGTGACCATGAAGAAAAGCATTCGTTACATCAAGCTGATGAATGGGCCAATCACGAGAAATTACAAGACTCAAAACAGTACGAATGGTAGCCGGTTTAACCACCGGACTAAATGTTTCATCACAATCAATACCCTGTTGTTGACTGTGTCCATTTGCAACAAGACGAGCCTTGTACCTGTTTAATGAGCCATCTGCATTGAATTTACGTTTGAAAAGCCACATAGAACGAACCATATTAATGTTAGATGGACGGGGTACAAGAACCCACGTTCCGTTAGTAATTAAAGCATTATATTCATCTAACATAGCTTCTTTCTAATTAGGGTCACAAAGAGCATGAACATGAGAGCGAGGAAGCGGTGAAGTAGTGGTAACATGACAATTCATACGTTTAAGCGGTTTAAAAATGCCAGCTTTAGCGCGAGTGACCATGGGATGGGTAGACATGGTTTGTGATGAATTATTTATGGGAATTGGAGTATGGCTATCTAGAGTTTGGGCATGTAATTGTGTTTGGGCCAAAGTTGGGATTGGTTTTGAGCTATGAGATGGAGGGGTATGTGGTTGTGGTGGGCTAGTTGGAGGGGTTATAGAATGGGCCGTAATTGGGCTGTGTGGTTCATCCACGTGTTGGGCAAATGGTTCAGTGGTGGGTACATTGGTTGTAGTCTGTATATGTGGTAAAAGAAAATCGTATGTTGGTTTAGTAAAAGAAGTGAAATTCCCAAACAAAAAAACTTCTTCATCAAACCGCACATGTCTCGAAATAATTATTTTATTTGTGACTAAGTCGAGACACCGATAACCATGATGATTGACGGGGTAACCAAGTAAGATGCAAGGAGTGGAACGTGGTTCTAGTTTATGTGCAACATCAACGTGAGGATAACAAAGTCATCCAAAGACACGCAAATGTTCATATGTGGGGGTTTGGTTATAGAGTTTAGTGAATGGTATTTCATTATTAATGGTGGTGGAAGGTAATATATTTAAAAGGTGAGCAGCCATATTAAGAGCTTCCACCCAATAAGATGGAGGTATGTGGGCTTCAAAAAGTAATGTGCGGATAAGGTTATTAATAGTGCGAAGCATACGTTTGGATTTTCCATTCTGTTGCGAAGTACGAGGGCAAGAAAACCGAAATTGTATGCCATTTTGGCGAAAAAGGTCATGGAAACGGGTGTTGTCATATTCACCCCCATGGTCACACTGCAAAGCCTTGATGTCAACATTAAATTGTTTGTTGACATAAGCACGAAAAGAAACAAAATTATCAAACAAATCAGATTTTTTATGCAAAGGGTAGACCCAAACAAAGTGCGAAAAATGATCTAAGAATATAGCATAATATTTAATTCCACTTTCACTCAGAATCGGTGATGTCCATATATCCGAGTGGATAATTTCAAATACAGACTTAACAAAAGACTGAGAACTATGAAACGAAAGCTTAACATGTTTACCTAATTGACACGCATGACACAAAGCAGGCAACTTTGATTCATTACATGAAATTAAATTACTTGACTCCAAACGACGAAGCACATCGTCCCCGGGATAACCGAGGCGTCTGTGCGATGTAGTGGAACTAAGTGAAAGCAAAACAACTGGAGTTTGTAACGAAGGTTGTTGAGTGACCGGGTAAAGGTCGCCCGTACTATCACAACGAAGAAGAATCTTTTGGGTCTGGTAATCTTTTACAGAAAAACCATAAGCATCAAAATCATAAACAGGGACATCTCTATCCACGGGGAAAATTTACGAGTTAGAAATTATAGTCTTATTGATGTGAGGTGTGACAAGAATTGGTTTAGATTAAGTGGCTTATAGTGTATGCAGGAAGCCTATTCCGGTTTGAGTGTAGGAATCGAGTTACCATTGTCCAACAAATAGATGGATAAATGCTCGAATTACTAAAAGAAGTGAGTATACCTGTTATTGTCTGGCCGAGTAGAGAAGATGCTCCAGTGTCTATGTTCCAAGAGGGATCTTGAGAAGTTATAGTCTGAAATGCTTGCGGAAGAGTGGTAGCCTGTGCTGTTTGTGGTTGGGCCGGACAATATATTGGGACGGGACCAGTTTGATAATGATAGTAAGGAGCAATATTTTAAACATGCATACTTGGACTGGGCCACGAATATACCTGCTGAGCGAATGACACATTTGGTCTATTTTTATGTTGACCGTTAGTTTGACTACCTAAATGACTAAAATACCCTTGCTTGATGATGTAAAATGACCAAATGCCCTCTTTTCAATTTTTTTCATTTTATATCCTAATTATGAATGATAATAATAAATTTATTATTCTTAAAGTTATTATATAGGATTGAGATCCTCTCATGTTCAAATTGAACATGAGAGGTAATGTTGAAATTATGTGAGTAAACAAAAATAATATTTTATGTATTGTGGGCCTCATATTTATCTATCTATACTATATAATAAAACACAGTTTAGAACAACCCTTTAAAGCATAAGAATTAATTATCCCATTAAATTTTCTTATGTGGACTACCTTAATTAACCACAAATGTACAACATCATATTGCACCATCATTAAAAACATGCATTAAAAATATTCATCAGTTTCAATTAACATTATAATATTCAAAAAACGCATTCAAAACCTACCATTAATTGATTCGTCTTCTACAATCTTCTATAATTAGTTACAATTCCATGTGAATAATCGGTTTCAGATTATAATATTCAAAACGCAATCAAAACCTACCATTAATTGATTCTTCTTCTACACTCTTCTACAATCAGTTACAATTTCATATTAATAATCGGTTTCAATTAACATTATAATATTCAAAATGCATTCAAAACCTATCATTAATTGATTCATTCTTCTTCTACACTCTTCTACAATCAGTTACAATTCCATATTAATAACCAATCTTTCTTTAACACATATTAGCCAATCTCTCTTTATCACTGATTCAAAAAAAATATATAAGCAACATATTCAATCGTACATGTATATTACATGTTGTTGTGATTTGGATATAGGTTGAACTAATTTTATTCTTACTTTTTTTTGTAGACTTCATAGGTCAATCTATAGTGATTCGCATAGCCTTGATTCGAGCAAATAATCTATGTAAGCTTCAGTTGTATGAAATCCATTTGATTTATATTATTTACGATTATTTTTATGTTTATGGTGTAAACCTAATAATTCAATTCAAATTGATCTTTGATTGACACCTATCTACTTTGATGTGTTTGTTTTTAAATAATCAATATAATTTTGTTTCGAATCATCTATATCTATATACTATGTAATAAAATAAAATAAGTTTTTTTACAACCCTTTAAAGCATAAGAATTAATTATCCCAGTAAATTTTCTTATGTGGACTACCTTAATTAACCATAAATGTATAACACCATATTTGCACCATCAATCAAAACATGCATTAAAAACATTCATCGGTTTCAATTAATATTATAATATTTAAAACGCATTCAAAACCTACCATTAACTTATTCTTCTTCTAAACTCTTCTACAATCAGTTACAATTCCATATTAATAATCGGTTTCAATTAACATTATAATATTCAAAACGCATTAAAAACCTACCATTAATTGATTCTTCTTCTACACTCTTCCACAATCAGTTACAATTCCATATTAATAAGGGCCATACTAAATAAACACTAAATCCACTAAATAAACTTTAGTCAAACTTTATTATGCATTAATTCAAGTCCAATATTAGCTTTATAGCCTTTGATTAATTAATTCATTAACTAATGTATTAAATAGCAATCAGTTTACTTTAAATTCCAATTTTTTAGACAAAACTCTCTAACACTGATTCAAAAACAAATATATAAGCAACATATTCAATCGTACATGTATTACATGCTGTTATGATTTGGATATAGGTTGAACTAATTTTATTCTTACTTTTTATTTTGCAGACTTCATAGGTCAATCTATTGTGATTCGCATAGCCTTGATTCGAGCAAATATGGGCGATTTTCTGTAACGGGTGATATGGGTAATTTTATGTACCGGGTTGATATGGGTGATTGAGTAAATAGTCAGGTAACACCATATTGCACCGTTCTTTTATTTGTCAATTCAAAAACATCCGCCAGTTTCAATTAACATCAATGCTGTTTAATTTTTAAAACACATTCAAAACCTTCCACCAATTGATCTTCTTCTACACTCTTTGGTTTTTATAACAACACAGTAATAAAAAAAATTAAAGAACATGCTAATAACCCCAATAATATAATCATAAGGACTACCTTTAACAACCAATTTAAATCAATCGTCTCTCTAACACTGACTCAAAAACAAAAAATACATAAGAAACCGAGTGTCATTCGTAATGTATTACATTTTGTTGTGATTTGGATATAGGTTAAACTAATTTTATTCACTTTTCATTTTGCAGACATCATAAGTCAATCTACTGTGATTCACATAACCTCGATTCAAACAAATAATCTATGTAAGCTTCAATTGTGTTAAAATCTATTTGATTTATACTGTTGTGTTACATTCATTCTACCATTAGATTTTTCTACTGGTGGGAAATGATTCTAATGGTAAAACCCACTAAGTGTCACTGTTATAATTGTTTTGTGTAACGAGTCAATATGGGCGATTTTGTGTAATAGGTTGATATGGGTAATTTTGTGTAAAGGTTTGATAATGGTAATATTTGTAACGATTGATATGGAGTGATTTTATGTGAATAGTCAGGTAACACCATATTGCACCGTTCTTTTATTTGTCAAATTCTCGCTAATCATGATATCTTATTCATCAATATTAATGAACTGATTACTTAATTACCTTATTATTAGACCGCAAAAACAAACGACAGAGAGGTTCGATAGATCTAACTGAACATAATTCTTAATACAATGCGGCTACACAGTAACATCTAATATCGCTTTTACTTATCCAAACAGTTTTAGATAGTTTAGATAACATAAATGATCTGTCATATATCTAAGAAAAGGCCATTCTTGCTCAAACGAATGAAGTTGTGGACACTATAAACGATCATTTGTTGGAGAAATTTTCAATGGCTTACTTAAGTTGCGACAGCATAGATAAAAATGAACGTGGCGCCGCCATAGATCAATCCATTTTCTCATCAGAATTTATCAATTGATTGAATTTCTTAGGTGTTCCAAACCACACACTTGCGTTAAAAGTAAGAGTCCTGATAATGTTATTGAGAAATATTAATCAAGCAACTGATTGAAGTTCTCACGTGTTCAAAACCACAGACTTGCGTTAAAAGTATGACATTTATTTATTTAATTATTACAAACTCAAATGTTTATCTAATAATGCACTTATTATCTGATTATTTCTTTCATATATTAACGAAACATGTTTACCTTCAGTGTTTTTCTTACATTATTTATGATCGTAACTTCTTACAAAATAAGTTCTTACTTATATAACTACTTAATGGATTATTTCTTCTACACTTCCCGTGAATCCACGGGTCTATAAGCTAGTATAGTGATAGATCAAGACTTACAAAGGAAACTAATTAAATGCTTTGACCATCTAATTAAATTATCATAAAAGACTAATTAAATGTTCATAAAAGACATTTAATTATATAAGGAAACTAAACATTTAATTATATAGAAACTAAACATTTGACTTTTCAATGCTTATCTTTAGCAAATCTTCCAACATTTAATTCTTCCATATGTAGAATACCAAAGTGATCATATTAAGCCCTTGTTGTGTCATTCTTCTTCATTTAAGCACATGTAGTTTTGTAATCATCAAATCAATAAACCCAACAATCTTCCCCTATTTGATGTTACAAAACTATCTCTATGAATGAAACAATCTTCAATACTTCTCCTTGACTTATGATCTCTTTGAACATGCCACCACACATAATAAGCTGCAAATCAATAAACTTGTAATTTTCTTCCCCTTTTTGTAATAATCGAATATGGGCCTTCTGAAAATATGCAACTTGGATCATAACAGCTACAAATCATATACCACAACTACCAATCCATCCTTCCAATGACTCAAATTACCCACCATTACGCACAATTAAGAAAAATGAATCTGAGCAGTAGAAATATAAACTAGCAGTAGTAATAATGATCAGCAGTAGTAACGAAACACTTCCCCTCAAATGGTGCATGTAGATGGTTAAACATGTTAACAATATCTCCTGAAAAATATGTTAACCATCTCTTGAATCATCAAATTTTGTAGGCTCTATGTAATGATTACTGATGAAGAAAACTAAGTATAACAAACTTGATGAAGAAGTAGAATATCCTAAACTTATGTATTATGTCTTGTACTATCCACGTGACTCCAAAATCATACATCACACCTGTATAAGTAGACCGCAATCCCTTGATTGAATCCTCATTTATCATATTAAATGAGACACTGAGCACTACAACGTAACTCCTTTAAGTGATAGCAAATGTGCGTATCCAGCCCCATAAGTTTATAAATCACACATTGCACTAGATTCTTCAAGTCATTGTCAACATAAATTAAGCACGAACAAGTTATCTTTAAAGTGTAACACCCACTTTAAGATATGATAAGAACACGCACTCGTGAAACTCAACTACAACATCAAATAAGTGATAATCAATTATCTTCATAATCACATCTTCAATAAATCCAAAAAATAATAGCCATATAACCAATAAGAATAAACTGTTAAAAACAGTTCTGTCCGAGATCTAAACGTGTGTGTCATCCAACACCGGACAAAGCTAGCAGCGTAAACTATCCTTGAATCTCTAGCAGTATTAACTTTAATACTACTTTTTTCGCTAGCAGTATCACGAACAGTAGTAATGGATATACTTAGCAGCATTAATGATATACAAGCAGCATTAATTAAAACCGACAACACTAAGTATATACCATTAGCAGCATTAACATTTGGGCTTATTACTTGTTGCAACCAATCACGAACCAGCCCATAAAATTGCAACCATATCTCACAGCAGCATAAAGTTTTGAATTGGCAGCATTAAGTGTATAAACCATAGTCATAATTTAGCCAATAAAAACATACCATATATGATCCTGCTATATCAAATAATAAACCAAACCTGATGTGACTAATGAGTATCGTCTAGCTGCTGCTTCTTTGTTTCGTCTTGATGTCAAACCCTTTGAAATCACAGTAGCTTCAAGTTTCCTGCTATTACTGAATTAGGGTTTGAAAACCCTAGACCTCCGAATTTGACTTTTATCGAAAAACAAAAAAACCCGAAAAACTTTTTCTTTCTAAAACCTTGTAATCCTAGATATCATGAGCCACGAGGCTCTGATACCAATTGTGGAGTTTGTTAAAACTCTTTAGATCATTTATAACTCAAGAATGATTAGTTCTCATCTAGGATCATGATAACACAGATTAAATATTTGCATAGCGGAATTAATAAAGAACAAATCAATGTTATCACAAGGTTTTCTTTTATTCAACACAGCCCCAATTCTATGTGATCAAATCATAGAACGATTACTCAACAATAACAGGAATCAAATGATTCTTGAGGCTAATACATAGACGTCTATAACTATCTATTAGCTATCTAACTATATGTCTACACATGTTTTTCTGTGTCTAGACTCTCATTGAACCACACAAGATACACACACTTTTCTGGATCCTTAAACCTATGTCTATGATCTCTTTATATAGTGA